>MU223938.1:667295-689716 GCA_018584345.1 Thuja plicata | reverse complement strand
GAGGGATAACACACGATTCAGTTTCCAAGGTGAGAGATTTATCAACCATGGAAACCCAATGTCAAACAACAAAATAGGTTATAATCAAGGACATAGATCCTTAATGCAAACCAAAATTTTCATGTATAATTGGATATCACATAGTAGATAGATACTGCTTAACCAAGGGAAAAGTGGATCCTAAAAAGACAAAGAAAAAGGAGATGGCATCCTTGCTCGCCAAGTGTGGGAACAAGGATGAAAGGGGACCTATTATATCGCTCACAATACTATGCAAGATAATGAGCCCCCAAAGATTAGGATAACATTGTTTACATAATGTGGAGTTCCATAATAGAATCATAAATGTTATTTAGAGAAAATAGGATTGAAATACAACTCATTGCCACATGTTAAATAAATAACTTTACTATCAATGAGCTGCCTAATCTTATAATGTAAAGCATGACATTCATCAATAGAGTGATCATGAAATCTATGATACAAAAAAAAAGGAAGAGTCTTCAAGTGTGGACTACGTTTCTTTTTGCATTTAGGTCTAGTAATCATCTTAGCACGAAGGAGTTTAGGAAAAAGAACTTCTTGGTCAAATTCCTTCATAGTGTCATCATATTTTGAAGTGTTACTTGATATGTTGTTAACATTGATGTGTTGTTGAAGATTAAATCCCAATCCATAAGAATGCTCATGCCCCCCATTCTGTAAGGGCATTTGAATTCCCTGTTTATGCTTACCACATCCTTGACCATGGAATCCTTGTTTAACTATTAAATGATAACCAGGACCATAATGAGAAGCCATATCAAAAGGAGTCAATGGAATTTCAGTAGTCACTATGTCATCATTAGTAGGTTTGACAAATTCATAGTGGGTAGAAGCAGCGACAAAGTTATTACAAAGGGCATTAGAAGTAGAAGCAAAAACTCGTTGTTCAAACTCTCTTTGTTGCTTCATAAAATCAAGATTAGAAACTTTATACTCTCCAATAAAGGTAGGATTAAAATCCAAGGTTCCCCAATCATCTCTAGGAAAAGCATTAGAGGAAGAAGGATTACTATTAGGAATAGGAATATTGTGGGTTTGAATATTCAAACAAGGATTTGGCGCATCATCTACATGAAGTGTATATATCATGTTGTTGTGAATAAACTTGACTTTACGGTGAAGGGTGGAAGGAACAACATGCATCTCATGCTTGAACCAAGGTCTACCCAAAAGGAGGTTATAATTAAGAGGTCCAGGCATAACATGAAAAGGAGTATTCAAGATGACCGGGCCTACTTTGATAGGTAAGGTAATGATGCCCAAAGTGTTCTTATCAATGTTATCAAAGCCACGTATAGGAGCATTATTTGGTTGAATAGTTGAAAGATCGACTTTAATCGATTTGAGCATGTCCATGCTACAAATATTAAGCCCAGGTCCATTATCAATCAAGGTCCTACGAATGATACTCTCATTGATAGTAACAACAACCATAAGGGCATCATATTGATTATGTATTTCTTTAGAAGGTAAATCCTTTTGAGTAAATACAATGTCAGTAGGACTTGGGGCAACATGCATGCACTGTAAGAAGGCATTGATTTTCTCTTGATTAGGAGGTGAAGTGGGAAGAGTTGCTTGAGATTTTTACAAGGCTTCATGGTAGGTAGGTGAAGTTAGAAGAAGCTCCCACAAAGAAATCTTGGTAGGGGTATTGCGCAATTGGTTTATCATAGCATACTCCATGCTAGGAAGACAGGGTGGAGGAGGAAGAATGGGTTGAGAAGGAGGTAAAGAAGTAGGAATCACCAGATTAGGTTGAGGGTTATTCCTTGTACGATAGGTGTGAGCTATCGAATCTTGATCATTGAAAGACTCTAAAGATTCCATAGGTTTACCTTTGATGGTAATTCGAGGACAACCTTTGATAGTCAACAAGGGTTTTCGATAAACCATGTTAGTTATCTCAACACTACAAATAGATTCACAAGAAGGAAGCAAAGAAGACATCCTAGGCGGAGATGAGGTAGGATCTTGATTCTCCATAAGATCATCACTAAGGAGAGCATTAAGGGAATTCATATCATTCTCCGCTAATGCCTCATCACGAGAAGGAATCCCAAATGGAGATAAAGTATCTATAATGTCTTCTTCTTTCTCTAAAATGTCTGCATAAGAGGAGTGTGTTTTAGAAAAAGAGTCACCATCATATACGAATATGTCATCCATTAATAAATCACCCTCTTGTATCAAAGCATCTTCATAGGGAGGGGATAAATCAATGTCTTTATCCAAGGGTTCATCCCAAATAGGAGGGTCATCCACAATGGCTTCATGAGGAAGAGAGTAATCAACATCCAAATCCAAAGGTTCATCCCAAATAGGAGGATTATCATCCCTATCAATAATGCACATTGTAGGAGTGCCATAAATCACTAAAGCTTGATACCTAAAGGGGGAAGAAGGTAAATTATATTCTAAAGTAGGCCCATAGAAAGGACATATATTAGGAGAAGAATTTACATCAATCCTCAACTCATTTGCATAAAGAGAAATATGATGGAGAGAAAGATTAAAGTCATCTTCTTGCGCTAATATATCCTTACAAGGTAGTACAAGAGAGGACAAAGCAACATCACATGCACTAGATAAAGTCTTTCTAGGTGTAACACCATGCAATGGTAAGGTAAGAGGAGGATGTTGTTTAATCCCAAAAGTTATAGAAGGATGTTTGGAAAACACTTGAAACAACTTGTGCAACATGATAACAAATAAAGAAATGCATAAAAAATAGATCTAGATATATCCAAATGCATTCAAATGAAATATATGATGAAAAATGTAAATGTTTTTGTATTTTTAAAGAAATGTTGTGATTTTTAATTTTTGACATATAAATAAGAGCATAAAAGAAATGTACTTTTAAATGCATGTAAGATCTAACACAAGATGCAAATCTAACACCAAAAAGAAAGCATTGTCTATCGCGGGTTCACCAAAATGTAAAGGAGAAAATATGGATAGGGTTTAGAACAATGTTAGTTTGCTCATAAAAGTGACCCTATGCACATATTTTCCATATACATTTAATTGTAATTGAGAAGGGGTGTAAATTTGGAAATGATTACAAAGGAAAATGGAATAAAATACTTACCTCTGAAAAAGAACCTGCTGAAAACCCTGTTAGATGGTCTCCGAAACAATTGACTTTCACAATTCTGAACCAAAACCGCGAGATCTATAAAACCCAGAAATCTTTTTCTTTTCTAAGAAAGGTCGATTTTGACCTAGTTGAGAATATCGACCTTGACCCAGAATTTCTGATTCTGACCTAGGTCCAGGTTGAGGTCGTCTTTGACCTAGGTCAAGGTCGACCTTGATCCCAAAATGTCACCCTTGACCCCAAAGAGTCGACCTAGACCTGCACAGCTCTGACAGAAAATCTGTTCGCGGATCTTGAAAGTTTGTCGAAAAGGGTATCCAGATCTGCACTTTAATTCGTTGTCCCGAACCTGTACTTGCAAGAAAAATAGTTTGTTTGTTGCGGGGGGGGGGAGGGGTTTGCCTTGGTCAAACCCTAGTTTTGGAATTAACCTTATAATCGAATTGAAATTGCATAAGTAAACAAAGTAAATAAACAAATTCACCTTGCTTGTATGGAAGCCCTTGTGGTGGATTCGAATATGTGGATCCACAAGTATGTATGCACCAAATGGATGTAGAATGTAGAATGTCTCAAATCAATTGCTTGTAAATCCTCAACACTAATCTTGAATGGATCTTGGAATAGGAATAAGCTTGGAGGAATGTGGATGGACAAATCTTCAACAAGAGAGCTCCATAGAGCTTTGAATCCTTCAATGGCTACCAATTGATCTACTTGATGAATTGGATGCTTGAATGCTTGAATTATTGAGAGTAGATGCTTGCTTCAAATCTTGCTTCTTAGCTTGCACTTAGATTTTCCCTTCTTGAGACTTGGAGGAAATGAGAGAAGACTTCCTTATATACAAATCTAGGGCACAATCTTCTAGAGAGCCGTACATAGGAGAAATAAATTTCCATTAGACTTATACCCTTAGAAGAGGACCTATATTAAATATAATTTAAGAGTCATCATTTAGGAACCCAAAACAGCTGACACGGAAGTGGGAAATTAAATCTTTCTGAAACTCGAGATTCGGAAACTGTGGGATCTTGAAATTTGGACCCTGGGTCAAGGTCGAGGTTGACCTTGACCTAGGTCAGGGTTGAGGTTGACCTTGACCCTGAGGTCAAGAATCTCAGATCTGTAGTTCAGGATGCCAAAAACAGGCTGGAGGGAAGTGGAAAATGGGGCAGAACATGGGGAAAGCCATATCCAAGTCAGAGTCCCATTCAAGGTGCTTGACATGACCCCAAACCACTTACTTGGAAGGCTAAACCAGTCTACAATGGAAGTGCTTCCATTTTTCGACGATACAATGCATAATAAACTCAAAAATATATTAAAATCATAACCATTGGAAAGCTCGTATTAAGTACTTCTATCATGCATATGGATTTGTCAATATTGTCCCATTTGAGCCCTCAGATTAAGCTCCGAAGGCCAAACAAACACAGAATTTGCTTGGCTTTTGAGGGAGCATCTTAGACCAAGACTTTCGATCAAAACTAAGGGGTTTCGATAGAAAGTCCGTAATTAAAATTTTTATTTCCTGGTTTCATTTTAGAAAAGCCCCATACTAAAGGGTTTCTATCGAAACCCCCTGTGTAAAGGGGTTTTGATAGAATCACTTAAAATGAATTAAAAAATAATAAATAAGGGTTTTGATCGAAACTAGCTTTCGATTGAAACCCAACTGTTTGAGGACTTTTGATCAAAAGCTTTGGAATTTTGATCGGAAGTAAAAGGAGCTTCTGATCGAAACCTCTAATTTTTGTGATTTGGCCAAAAAGGAGGATTCCTTCCTCTGAAAAAGTGTAACCCACTATTGTAGGTTCACCCTAGCTACAAGTGTCAGTGGGCATTAATGGTGCTTCTGTATCAAAATCCCACCTTTTAGAGTCTATTGAAAAAGTATAAGGTTTGGGCGTGTAGTTGTTCCTGCAAGGGAAAAAAGTTATTATTGCAACCTTGATGAACTTATTGATACCTTTGTCAACCCTCAAGATGATAATGGAGTTAAGGTAGGAAGGTATGCAAAACCTTGAAAGTCTAAAATGATGACTTAGAGGAATTTGCAAATGGGTAAAGGAAATGAGTTGAGGACCAACTGTTGGAAAGGATGTTAATCACATACCAAAAGAGGTATCAATGGAAGGAGATCCTTGAAAGAATAACATGTCAAGGCTTAGGTGCTTTATGAAGGGTGGGATTCAAGCATTGGGGAGGTGAAGGAGAACATGCCAAAAATAGACGAAGGTATTGAAGATGTCAATTCTATAAAAGCTTGATGGATCAACTTTTAGTTATTTAATGGCTTGGACTTTGGGGATCAAGGAATTGAGAAAGCTCAATATAGGGAAACATGTGAGAGATGTTGAAACTTTGATCTCCAAATATTTATGCACTTTTTTAATGAAGGATATTGGTGAGTCAAAGCATCAAAAGAAGATTAGAAGGCATGAGAACAAGGGACTTTCCAATGGGTCAAAATTCTAGTGAAATAATTAGGCATATAAAAATTTGGGTTTTGGGGATCAAGGATTGAGATTACAACATTTAATGCATACCAAAAGGAGGATGGAAGGATTAGGAGGCTTGATATATCGCCAAAAAATAAGACCTTTATACTTTGAGGATTTGGAGAGCCATGAGATGAGGAGAGGAAATGGTATGAGGCGAAAGGAAACTCTAATAGCCTGAAGCCTAACAAAATACATACGTAGGAATAATGATACTAAGGACTTTGAGGATCAAGAAGAATTCATAACACTTGTAAAAAGTTGCATAAAATCAAGGGAGATGTCAATATCTGAAAGGTCTTAAAACCCAACACTTAGCCAAATTTGTGAGAAAACAAGGCAAGGAGCTAGGGTTAATAGGGAAGGCATGATGACCAATGGAACATTGAAATCCCAACATGTCGATAAATTAAAAAGTTCAACTAATTTTGTATTTTGTATCTTGGTTTTTTACTAAGAAATGAACAAGGGGAGCCAATGCAATAACTAGAAGCATAAAATAACACAAAATAACCCATTTAGGATCTCTTAGATTGGCTATCAACAATGAGAAATAGAAATCAAAGAGAAGACCACAAAAGAAAGAATGAGAAAAAAATAGACACACAAAATGGGGTGCCAATATTGGATTTAGTAGGGGATATGGGTCTCTTGTAAGCACAGTGAGAATTTAGATCTTTAGGCAGACGAAAAATTGACACAACAAAGACCAAAGCTAACCTACACTATACCATGACAAAAGCATTTATATTGCATAAAGACAACCATATGTACAAGGGAAGATTACAAAAACACAACAAAATAACATATCTGATAACCTTACCCATAGGAAAAATATTACTTAAGGTGTTGACCATAAATAGATAGCTCGGTGAAATCTTCATCAAGGCTTCCAAGGTTGAACATTCCTTGACAACATCCTTCAACAATCTAATAAGCTTAACCTATAGGACTTCAATTTTCCATGTTTTCCCTTGTCTTTTGACTTGGAATTCCACACGAAGACAAAATCCCCAATCTAACACTCCCTTTTTATAGTTCTCTTAATTTAAGACGTATTTCTTGTTTTATTGTCTCAATAAACTCTTTTCATGGACAACTGATACAGGAACATCTAGGGTGCAAGAGCAATCTTGCATCAACCAAATAAATAAATAAAATAAAGAGAAAAAGAAAATTCCCGAAAGAATGGGGAATTCAAAAAAGTAGGGAATCCCAAAAAATAGGGTAAAAGAAAAATGGTGATTTTTAAAAATAAAAATAAAAATTATATTAGGTTTCATTTAATAGTTTGCATCTTTCATTTAATATTGTTGCAGGTAGTTTTTGATTGAGGTAAAAATAGGTTTTGAAGGGGCCTTGAAACCCTGTACAAATTAGTCACAAAAGATAATCAAAATAGCCCTCACTACAGAACATATCAAGACCACAACGAGGGTTTTAAAATAGGCACTCACAATCTGGATGAAACAATGCATGAAACAACCTTCATGCAAAACCATGCTAAAGACAAATCCAAATCTAGGATTTACCTTTAGTACCCTTGTGATAGGTGCGAAGAGTCATATCAAAAGAGGACTTCTTAAGTTTTTTTCCTTTAACAATAATCCAACCCTCATCAACTCTAGCCGCCTCAACCTGCCGATGCAGAGGATCATCAGCCAAACCAGAGCGATCATGACTACCAACAAAGGCAACCAAAATACCAGTAGAACCTGCAAGAAAAGCATCCGCAGAACCATTATCAGCCACTACTCCCGCAAAACCAGAGGTGACTAGAGGCACAACTACCCCCACCATACCAGGTGACAGAGCAACCAGAGGGGCATTCATGAGAGAGCACACAGGATCTGCTTCCAAACCAGCAGAAGGAGGAGGGGGGACCTGCGCAGCCACTTGGGAGAAAATTTTCGGCGAAACAAGCTTCTTTTCCACCAAATAGTGTTGAGTAGAAGCACCGTTCCGCCAAGATGCAAAAGATTTCTTTTTTACCCAATCCACATTGAGCTGCCATATGCCCAGTTTTAAAACATCTTCTGCATCTGAAGGGAATCCCTTCGTAATCCAGGGTCTGAGTCCATCTTCCACATTGGTTGTGATTGTAATATCTTGGGTGGTAAGTGCCTATATAAGCAAGGCATATGAGCATTTTAAAGAGATCTTCTTCAAGAAGTTGTAATGATATCATATTGTAAGAGGTTGTAATGATCTCATCTTGTAAGAAGTTGTAATGATCTCTTTCTCAAGAAGGTGTGAGGATTTCATCCTCAAGCATTTGGAAGCATTGTAATCATCTTCAAGAATTATTAATCCATGCTTTGTGAAACATTTTTATTCTCTCTTTATCTCTATGTTGTTTTGTCTTTGGTTATGAGTTGGTAAGGGTGGTGTGGCCCTTCATCAACAACCCTGATTATCTTCTCCAATTTGGTAAACTCATGTACATACTTTGGGAAATAACACTTTCTTCTTCCTATTCAATTTTCCATAGTAATTCTTAGACATGTAATTTAAGGATGATTGATGGTTTGGACTCTATACCATATACTAATTTGAATACAATCTTCCCAATAGCCTTCTTATAGGTTACCTATCTTCCCCAACAACAAATCCCATCTTTTATTACTTGTGTCCAAAGATTCAGTTACGGTAAACTCATGATGTATTTGTTTCTTGATTCACATTGTCCATTTCCCGTGTAAAAAAAAAAATTCTAATTGATAAGTAGGATATATTTTCCACAAGTTAAATTGTGATATTGTTATTAGGAATCAATGATGTAGTTTTTGAGTCAAATTTATTGACCCATGTTTCATGAATTGTGGTTCACAAGAACCCATCTCTCATGAGAATGAATGGAAAACTTGACACTCATTGCATCTAGGTGATGCTCACAGGGGCTAAGCATTAGGGCTTCTCGAGAGGTCACACATCCCAACATGACTCTAGCTCAAACACACTTAACTATGGAGTTTCCTCCAAGGTTAATCCCACTTAGCTTGCCACCCCATTTGACTTGAAAACTACACAATTGAATCCTGATAGCAATATCAGGATATTTCTAATGTTGTTCATGACGCATTTATTTTTCCAAGTTTCTCGAGTTTACAAGAGCTCCCATGTGATTTGGAAAAGCTTACCTTATTACAGTTATTAATACAAAGCATTGTGCGAGTCTATACAGAATTGAAATAGTAGAAGAAATATGTAAACAAACAATACTCACACGTATTTCATTGTAAAGATTAAAGATGCTTCCTAGAAGGTTCAGTAAGCTCACATGTGTACAAAATTTAGATTTAAGAGCATGCGAATGTTTACAAGAGTTGTGTAACGAATTTCATTGCTTTGGAGGATTGAGAACATTAGATTTGGAAGTTTCGAGGAGCTTGTCAAGTCTACCTCCAGTTTTTGGGAAACTTAGTTCTCTAAGAATGCTAATTTTGAATAATCGTGAGAACTTGTCAAGGTTGCTTGTAGATTATTTAGAAATTTAATTCTCAAATAACATTGGAATTGGAAAATTGCAAGAGTTTTTCAAGCTTCCCTCTAGCTTTTGGGAGACTTAATTTTGTAGAAACCATAGATTTATGAGGATGTGATAAATTGGAGGAATTGTGCAATGACTTTCATTGCCTTGCACCACTAAAATATTTGAATCTAACTGAGTGTGATAGTTTTTGAAATGTTATTGAATGTTTTAGCGATCTTAGTTTCTTTGAGATCTTAGATCTATCATAATACTCTAATTTGGGTCCAGGGCTAGATGGATTGTGTAGGGTCTGCCAAGAGCTTATGGTCCATAGACTAGACATTGTATGTAGTGAAAGACTGATACAATTGTTGGAGAAAATAATTCATAACTGAGTCATATAATTCTTCAGTTTGTTGTTGAATAACTCTAGTTAGCTGGCAATATCTCTTAGTTAGTCGTCAATAGTTTTTAGTGTGTTGCCAAATAAATTACTTATTTTATATGAAGATCTTTGAATATTCAACAACTATAAATTTGTACTTTGTTGATGAATAAGCAATCAAGTAATTTGTTATTCTTCTTATTCATTGTTTTCATTTTGATATCATAACTATCTGTGTTAAAAATATGTTTATTGTATGTTGTTGGAATAAGTTAGAAGAAGCCATTAAGGAGATGAGGCGTACAAAAGAACCACTAGATATTGATAGTTTCATTGAGGATGAATAAATTATTTTATTTTGAAGAGGTCAATGCTTTGAAGATAGGAAAGGATGCAATAGAGGCTAGCTAGATGCTCAACTGTCTGAGCTGCTAACAGATCAGAGAAACTATACCTTATTAAGGTATGAGACACACATGCGAAGATTGGTATCCAATAGTTCAGGGAGGTCTGAAAAATCTGGAAGTTTAACATCATACCTTTATGAGGGTTATGCAACATTTCATGTGCAAATGGTGTCTAATGGTGTTGGAATCTTAGATGATAATTGTACGACTATACCAACTATTGGGAGCAACTTGAAGAAGTCTTATTGATATATGAACTATTTTCAAAGAACAACTTATATATAATGTATTTTTTTTTATGTCGCTGGTTAGTTTAATTCCTAACTTGTAGTATGCAAATATGTCGAATTCCAAAAATTAGTTATTCACTAAGGGGAGGCGTTGGAGAATATAATTCATAACTAAGTCATTATTGTGTTGTGTACGTGTTGATGTAGCTATACACACACATCTAATTTTCTTAAGTTTGTTGTTGAACAACTCCAGTTAGTTGGCAATATCTCTCAGTTAGTTGTCACTAGTTTTTAGTGTGTTGTCAAATAGATTAGCTATTTTATAGGAAGATCTTTGAATCTTCAACAACTATAAATTTGCAATATATTGATAAATAAACAATCAAGTAATTTATTATTTTGTTTATTCGTTATTTTCAATTACAACGACCGTGAATGGAAAGGGAAAGCCAAGAACAAAGGAACCTGGTGGTGGTAAAAGACTTCCCTCAGGGATGAGTTGTAATTTTTGTTTTGTGCTAAAATATTGTAAACCTAATTTGGAGAAAATAATTATTATTTTAGGAGAAATTTAGGATTTTTAGTATGTTATTGTCTTGGCTACTTGTATAAAATTGTGGGATATATTTAACTTGTAGAATCACTGTTATGGTGGAAAATGGGACAAGTCAAAACAAGTTGAGAATCCTCTTTTCCACTCTCATTGGATTACAAAGCCACCAAGAGGTGAGTATGATTGATCACACCTTGGTGAAAGAGAGTCAATTCAATATCTATGCTCTTGGGGCTTCTATTTCTTTGTTGCTTAGAATTGAGAGAAAGATAGGCTAGGGTTTCTATGTTAATAATTATAAGTAGACTTTCTAAACTCACAAATCAAGTAAAGAGGTGAATTAAGAAGAGATTTTGTGCACCTGTGATCCAAATCTGAGTTTTTCCAAGGTTGACCTAATTATCTGATTCTCGATACTATGCAGACCAATATGCTTTTGGATTTGGGTTCCTGCCACCTAAAACTATGTCCAAACCAAATTTCAACTTCTTTTGGGTGGACCAAATCATCTTGGACGACTTGGTCCCTCTAACTAAAGTTGAAATTGATCGATTTGGAAATACCTTAGAATAAGGAATCAATTTTTTCTATTGAAACCATATTTGGAACGAGTCTGCACCTACAAAACAAAGAAAGAGCGAGTGTGTGTGTTTGTGTGGCTATATATGTATTAGGTTAGTCAACCCCCCTGTTTTGATGATTCCCACCTCCACAGATAGCCAATATGATAAAAATGAATGTGTGTGCTTTTGAATTTAGGTGCATCTTAGATTTGCTATGAGATAAATGCATAAATGTAACCTAGAGATCTACTCAAGTGTGTTATAGTAAAACCCTATATGAAAATATAATAAAATGTACTTGAAATCATGTAATTGAATCCAAATATAAAGCTTAAATTTATAGATATGAGAATAATAAGAAACTATATAAAACCCCAAGGGTAGAGTACAAGCCAATCATCAATCGATGATCTCCTAGTCATCTTCATAATCCTTTGAAAGCTTCATGTTGATGATGTAGTTGTTGAATGCTTGATGTAGAAAAATGGCCTGTAGATATTGATGCTAGTTGATTTTGCTTTGATTTGCATATCTTCACTTCATGGGATGTCTTCAACTTGTCAAGCCAACCTTGCAATTGTTTTCATCTCTCCAAATTGAAGATGCTTCCTTTTATTCATTATTGAATGCAAAATAGAGAAAAGCTTACACAAATTTGGATTTCATGTAATAAGGGAAATGACCACATCAGCTCAAATTTCATTGTCATCACAGGTCGCCCATTTACCTTGATGAGATGTAGGAAGGTACGATGACATATTTTACCTTGTGAAGGTGGAGCTAGAAATAGCGTAAGAGGATTGGGAGCGATTACAATGTGAGATTGGTAGATTACAGTGCAAGTTATACGAGTCTAGACATGAGGCATTAGAGTTGAGGGGAGTTGTGCAAGATTTGAGATGCAGAAGAGCTTATCATGGAGCCACTCACGATCTATAACATCCCATAGACATTCTTCTATTCAAAAGCCCTCCCCATTTTCAATGTCAGAAGGTTCCACTAGTCACCATCCTATGGATGAGAATCGATGTATATGTTTGATTGACCACTTTTTGTGTAGTGGGAATTATGTTGTGTGTGTGCGCGCACACACACACACATATACATACACTCTTTTTATTATAACGCTAAGAACAATGTATAATATTACTTTTGATTAAAATAACACAAATATAGTAATGAACGCGTATATCTAATATAATGTCATTATGATTGATTTTACAAGTCAAGATATGAGGCACAAAGAGGATCAGGTGCAGGGCGAGTTGAGGCCTTGGCCGTGGTGGTGGAGAGGAAGATTCAAGAGATGAGGGAGTTGTCTCATGAGTCAAGATGGTACAAGTCAAGATATGAGGTAGCAGTACTGCCTGAGTTGAGGGAGATATACAAGGCATCACCGTAGATGACACAGGTGATACTTGGTGGAGGAGCTAGCCGGTGGAGAAGTAGATCCATGCGGAGCACAAGGGTGTCTACCCATAGTATAGGTGGATCTGCACACAGTATAGGGTCAAGGCAAAGGGTGAGCTCTAGCAGGAGCACAAGGTTAGTGACAAGATTAGCCCAAGGGTTGTAGGCATCTAGGGGCACATGTAGAGGGACAATTTTAGCGATAGGTGCTCCCATAGGCCTGAGATAGACATACAACTTAGGTACAGGCTCACATACAAAAAATACAAGATAGTGCCTTGATTGAGCAACCCTCAGAGTAGATGACTATTATACTACATGATATGCATGCCATTAATCAAGTACTATACACATTATTGGTATTCTTTGATGGATGTACCCTATTATTTGATGAACATTATTTTCACCTTGTTTTCAAGGTTCGAATAATGTTCAGCTTATCATTAATTGATAAGACAAATGAACAAGGTGAAAACGCAAACCAAGGATACGAGACAAATCAATTATATACAACTCACATGACAATTGATAAGCAAACTAAGGATATACAAGACACAACTGACCTATATACGAAGGATGAAGACCAAAACACAAGCTATGTACAAGTGACAATCACACATATATCTCATTGAACACTTGTTCATGGTAAGCGCAAGGAAAAGGATGGAGATGGGGATGGAATGCAAAGCAAGGAGATGGATGTGGATGGAAGATGGAGAAATGAGATAAGTATTGAAACCATGCAAGGAATTATAATAAGAACACGAGGGACAATGGAGTTTCCCCACTACATATGACGTCTGTTTCCAATTTTTCACCACACATGCTTATCCAAGGTGCCACTAGAAGTGGTTTTCACCGTAGGCCAATTTATTTCTCTTTAGTATTTTTGTATATTTTTTAAATTTTTCTATATTTGATAAGTGGGGTACACTCCCACGGATTAACTCCCACGAATTAAGCATAGAACCTCTTGAGATGCAAATAATAACGGGATCACTAAGTGGTTCCCTTTTTGGAGTAGATAACTGGTAGGCTACTGAACCATACTTAGCAGTGACAATGTATGGGCTAGTCCAGTTGGGTTCAAACTTTCCTTTCTTGTCTCAAACTTGTTGCTTTCTCTGATTCTCTCCGAGAACCAAATCACCCACCTCAAATTAACAAGGGTGAACCTTCTCCTAATAGTGTTTTTTAAGCCTACTCCAATAGACATGGAGATGACTATAGGCTTTTTGACGTTGTTCGTCAAGATAATCCAATTGAGTAAGCCTTGGTACATGGTAATGTTCATCGAAGATGAAGTCCCTCAGGGAGGTCCGTAGAGATGGTAGTTCAACCTCGATTGGCTAGACGACTTTAGCACCATAAATAAGTGAGTATGGAGTGACGTCAGTACAGTAAGCCCAAAGGGTGGGTTGAAGGTGGAGATGTCAGTCGTGACCAGTTTCATTGACAACCTTTTTGAGGATACACATAAGGGTTTTGTTGGTTGCCTTAACTTTGTTCTTCCCTTGTGGATAATAAGGAGTGGACCAACGATGTCAAAAGTGGAATCTATCTGGTCAATTTCATAAGATACTTAAGAGGATAGGTTTCATTCCAATAATCATCATTGAATTACTTCTTTTCTATACTTATCCATATTTGGATCACTTTATTGAGTAGGAGCCTTACCAAGGCAAAAGTGTTTGCATACATCTAAAGTCAACAATTAGAAACAACACCATAACCATTGCATAGTTCCAAGGAATCACCAAGCACAACAATTAAAGTGTCATTGGTATAATGAACGAGGATGAGACTTTCAACATAATTTACATTGCAATATTAGGAATAATAGGGTTAACTCCATAGTATGAAGTGAACAAGCCTTCACAATTGTAGATCAGAATATAGCATCCCATATCAAAGATATCCTTTGCACAATTCTCATGGTAATTAAGAAACATAAAAATATACCCCATCTCGTTGCCCAACTTTTAAACTTTATGGTTCACACCTCATGTATACATGATCTTGCTCCTAAGTTATGCATACTCCAAGTTATACCCTCATCTTTGTTAAAATTGGCACATAAAGTCAGTCATTTGTTCTCCCCTGGGTACCTAGTCGGTTAGTTTTCTAAGAATTTGTACTTAGTTTCCCACTTTGCAAAGTTCACAAGATCGTCGAACTGCCCGACTGTACAAGAGCGCGCGTCATGTTTTCTCCCTTAAGTTTTTGTTGTCGGTATTTCGAAGGTATTTCCTAACTATCTTACATTTACCACTTCAAAAGGAAAATTTGAAAAGTCACCAACTTTGTTGACCATATCAAGATGAACTAGGATTAGCCCTAAGCTTTTGTGGTAGGCAAGTCAGGTAGAGTCATAAACTACATAATTGTTTTATAATGGTTTGAAACTCCAATAAAGCTGTCGATTTCTTAACTATGAAGGGTTCATGTCTCTCGAAGGGTTGTGCTTTCACAAGGTTGTCATACGTGAAACATTAGTTGTTTCTATAAGCTACAAAGGACACCTATTAAATTGACATGAATTTTAATGCAGTATTGCTGCCAAATTAAGCCAAAATTAAATGCTTCACTTAAAAAGGTGATAATGTTTAGAGTTGGCTTTCATTATGAGAATCCTGGAGAACGAAGTTCACAACGTCCAAGCTATGGAGAAAGAAACTGATGCATGTAAGAAATTCAAGTTAGATTATGAGACTCTTTCTTCCTCTTTGGCAATTTAAAGCGTAATGTGAGGTTTTCCCAGCAGGTTGTTTGAGTAAAGTGGTGGAATTTTCCCTCTCCATGAGTTTTCCCAATGAACCTCTTTCTCATTCTCTGCATTCCTACGCTTGGCCAACCCGAATATAACAAAGCCACATTATCCATTCTCTACATTTTATGTCTCAAACCCTAATACCCATTATACCCATAGTGATAGACAATGGCCGTTGGTTTCCCTAAAGAAATTTTCCATAGGGAATTGGTGTCTACCCATGTGAACCACTACCACCCAGAATCCTGCAAAATTCAAGCTTTTGATGACACAATTATTGTCAAAATTGATTCAAAAATCATAGCTCGTGCTCTCAAATTACTAGAGCAGGAAGTGTTTGTGCATACATCAATTGAGAAAGCCTAGGAATATTTTTAAGATAAAGAAGAATGATGCCTAAACATAATTGCCACAACCTGGTTCAAGGTAAAACAAAAGGGCCAATCACAACTCCCTTCGATTTTAAAGAAAGAACTTTTTGCAAAGGAGATTGAATACACAATTGTTTTATTGCACCGCAATATTGGGAGCCTGACAAATGAAGAATTTGTGGGCTGGATGTATCGATACTCATACTTATTTGCAGAGTGGACTATATATCGACTGTGGATAAATAATTAGCCAACAGTTGCATGAACAATTAGCTCATTTCTGGAGAGCAAGTTCCTTCCATGTGTTCCTTACTGATTTATGTGTTTGCAAAAGCCCAAGCTACCTAACCAAGCGACAAAACCCTAGAATCTAATAATCCAGACTGGCCTATCTTTGAATTTTTACTTAGTTACAAAAGCAAGTCATGATGGAGGAATTCTATAATGTCAATGATTCTCTCTTGTGAGTGGTGACAAAGAAGATAGAAGGATTATCGAAGATGAGGATTTCTTCTGAAGTTGTTGTCCTTATCAAGCGTTATGATAGCTTTTTCGTCGAGTTTGACAGTTTCTCTTATCTTAGAATTGGAGGATTTAACCAAAACCCCTACAAACTACCTAGGTATGTATCTGATTATTTTATACTCCTAGAAGTTTGCATGCAAATGAAAGTAGTCAATGCTAAATATGTCACTAAAATGAAGAAAAAAGGGTCATTCCTTCCCAATGTCTTTATCTCTCTTACTTGCAAGAGTTTTCATGTCGCCGCCGCCACAGAGAGACTCCTCTCCAAGCTTAAGTTCCAACTGATACCTCCAAGAGTTCCCTTTGATAGAAAAGGTTATGTGCATAATAATTTTCAAGGAGGCAAGTCCTATTCACATCAACCACATATAGAGGACTATTTGGAGGAGTGTGCAGATGTAAGAGAGGTACAGAGGAGAGACCTTACGAGGATGACTTTAGAGCATGTAAAAATATTTGAGTTGCCTATCCTTATACGTGATGAATTAGTTGATTATGGCTCAGATTTGGTTGATGAAACATACCAGAATATTACCTTCTTTGCTACACAGCTACTCGCCTGGCATAAAAAAGGTGACATGCATGTGGAAAAAAAGATTGCCCACGTGGTAGAGAGAACTAAGAGATGGATTGAGAAGAAAGTTGGAGGGTGCACAGGGTCTTCAAACCCTAAAGGTTCCACAAGTTCTAAGAAAAATGTGTCACAGGGCCTCAGTCCTACCAACACCCCTCCCACCTCAGTATCTACACCCTCAAAAGAAGACTCTCAATCAAGCAGAGATGGCGAAGAACCAGACAAATGGGTGAAGTTGAAATCAAAGTGTGAAATGAACACCTCATCCTTTTTGAAGAGAGCTACAGATAAAAAGGTTTCCACCCTGTCCTCCCCTGCTACTCTCAATTTACCTCGTGCCGATGGCAGTGCTGAAGATAGTGATACCCTCATCTTCCACCAAATCGGAGGAGATGATATTTCTAATTCCATATTTGATAATGTTGAATTTGATGTTCTTGGTGGCCCTCACCTTTCTCAATTTACTACTCCCCCACCAAGTAATGTGATTATCAATGCCTTTGATTCTGCTGCAGGTACCTCATCTCCTTGGGTCAAAGAGGTTGTTGATAAGAAAAAGAGGCACATGTCTGTGGTTGAAACAAAAGTAGACATTGTTGCGAAGTTATTGCAAGGGACTTCTAAGCCAAAGAGGGCTAAACGAATGTCCAAGGTAGTGATAGATCCTATGAATGATCAAAGGTTCCTAGAGATTGATGATCCCATTGGCGAGAATGATGAACAAGAGGTTACAGAAAGAGATATTACCTTGAGCAGAATTGATATGGGTTTGCCTACTTGAGAAGGTTATATTTACCATGCTACCACTTTTTTCAATGCCTTGGCTCTGAGGGTAAAGATGGAAGAACGAAATAATCAATTGCTAGGACAGGTAAACTCTTTGGTCTCTTTTATCCAATTTGTTCTACAAGATGGGGATAGAACTTTTGAGCATGATGTATTTGTTCACATTGATGGACTGGACTCTAATATGTTGAAGCAAATAAAAATAACTCAAAGTGGTACCTTGATAATGGTAAGTGGGTGGAGAAACTTATAATTGATGTGATATCTTTCATCCAAGAAGGCATGAAAATGTACTTGTTGATAATTGAAAAATTGAAAAAATGGAGAAATGATATGTTGGTTCTTAAAAGGGAGAATGATAATTTTCCAGTTGTTTTATCTAAGCTCTAGGAGATTGCCAGTATGCCCTCTGCAACTACAATAGGGGAAGGAATAATAAATAGACTAGTTGACTCTGAGTTTATGACTTGGATGGATGTGTTTGAATGGAAAGTTGTTGCCTACGAAGAGTTGGAAAAGTATATAAGGTATTCAAGGTATATAAGAAATAATGTTGCAGTCATTCGGGAGTTCAGGGACTAAATACAGGAAAGTCTTTCTGCAAAGAAGGTGACTGACGAAGCAATAGATAATTTGTGGCACTTTTGGGAGAAAATGTTCCGAGTTTTACATATAGGGTTCTAGAGCTTCATCCAAAGATTGTTGAAACAGAAAGAAAGGTAAACAAATCTAGGGTGAAGGTAAACATAACAGACAAACCACAGTCCAAGACATTAAATGAAGTTATCACCAAGGAAATGAAGCGCAAAGAGTCTGGGAAAAGGAACCGGTGGTGATAAATTAGTTTCTTAAGTTTTATGTTTTTCATATGATAGTAAAAAACTATAGGCTTTGGAGGGCTATCTTTGTTTTATGATATTTGCTAAGACTTTTGTTGATCTTTGGGGTGGTTATCTTCAAGAAACCATTGGTTACCAACGCTAGTTATGATACTCGTGCGTATATAGTGTTTAATTTTTGTTGTGTTAAGATTTAACAGAGAGAACAGAAAAGACTTTAAACTTATTAATGAAATAACATCTAAAAGTGATCCTGCAAATTGTGGACTATGTGTTACAATTTATGGGTTGTTCATTCATCTTATGATGAATGCATTATTGTTGGATGTTATTCTTTATGCATGTTGTTGAAATATTCTATGAATATGAGTTTATGGATTGTTGTTTAATTGTCAAGTTTGTATGAAGTTAAACAACAAACCGGTGATAGTTGATAGTATTTTTCATATTTGAAGAAATTGTGTTCTTTGGATTATTCCAGATACTTAAGATTCTCTCCTTTCAAAATTTTCTGGTTAAAAGTTTCATTTCTTATTTGCTTTTTAGTTAAAAGCATACGTGTTTCAGTTTTACTATTTTTAACCATAGGAAGGTATCTACGCCTTCCAAAATAAGCAAAGAGTTGGTGTAGAAAATTAGCACACACAACTCAATTGTTGGTCAAGGTTGCCACTCGTTGGACACATTATATTGAAGAGTTAAGTGGCAAAAATATGAAACTAACACATCCTATCAAATTGATAAGAGTTATATGCTGCATGTGTGTGTGTGTGTGTGTGTTCTTCAAGTAGAGTATACCAATTATCATTCTTGCATAAGAGATATCATCACTATAAGTGTTGCAAACTACCAATTTTGTGTTATAAATAAAGTAGTTGATTAGAAAGAAATCTCATGTGATTGATTTATAATTGAATAGTTCCATAATCTTGAGAGTTTACATAAGGGACAAATAAAAAAAAGAATTCACATATGGGAACATTACAAGTGGTATCAAAACTAATGAACTTGCTAGACTATGGGGAAAATATTTCAAATGATTAGAAGATAAGGACAATTCAAGGGATGGTGTCAAAATTGAAACGAATTCAATGATAAAATAAATCAATCCATGGCAGAACATAGAAACACTCAAAAGAGACTGGCTCAATTGCTTGACATGATAACATCGAGTAAACAATAAAAACAACCATAATGTCAACAAACAAGGCAACGTAGGAAATGAAGATCAATCCATCAACAACCAAACTCCAAATAGGATGCCTACAACAAGTTCGAGGCCAACAATACCAACATTGCCACCTAGAGGAAAACATCAGGAAGACAATTAGCTCACATTGGATGGTCTACAAGATCAATTTGGACAAGATTGGATACACGTGGGATTACAACATGATATGACTCTAAAAGACTACATAGAGATAAGGATGAAGTACTTGCCTAAAGAACATAAAGGTCATCAACTTGACCTAAGGAGAAAAATTGAAAACCATGACGACCTTAATGAACAAGAGAAGAATGTTGCAATTCAAATATTGCATCAAGAATTTCACACACACGCTCATCAATCCAAAATCACAGATAATGTCATTTGAGAATTGAAGCTTGTTACACCAAAGGGACAAAACATAAAAAGTTTAACAACTACAAGTCATGATCAAACACTACAAGAAAAAGAACATCAAAATATAGTCACCAAGCATTTCAAGGAGAGGATAATATTTTCAACACTTCTAAAGAAATAGAAGCAGCTGATTCTTCATGTGTGTCTTCTATCACAAATGACCTAAGTACATGGATTCATTAGGATTGTGAGATTGCCCTTACTCCATCTCAAGGATTATGTATTCAACATTACATAGCTAGTGATTTTAGAAGGCAAAATGGTGTTCGTGATTCTTTTACTTCCTAACGAGTACATGGCATCCACTAAAAAGTCAATGGTTGTGGATGAGAAGAGTAACATTTCTAATGACAGTGGATCAAAAGTTACATTGTATATCCAATCTAATCACCTTGAGGAAGAAAAACAAAGAAATGTGACATTGAAGTTATTAGGAGATGAGATAGCAAAGATAGTGAACAAGGATAATCCCCTATTTGCAGTTGAAGTGGATAAAACTTATGACAACCCACTTTTTGAATTGAATGAAGCTATTTTGGAATCATATAAAATCAGAGTAACGAGAATCGCAACGATTCTGGCGATTCGGCGATCCAACTCAACCCTTGCCAATTTTTTTTGAACCAGAATCGAAATCGGCCAATTTTTCCCGATTTTTCCTGCAAAAATTGTATGAATCGCGGTTCATGCATGAATCGGCGATTTTTTCCTTCGTGAATCGGCCGCAACAACTTAAAGTGAAGACTTAAAAAATAAAAAATAAACACAATAATTTTTTATTATTTGTTTGCTTGTTTGCCTTAGTTATAACCCTAAAAGGGCTTCTATTTCATTTGTATGAGTTAAAGTGAGGGAAAGTGAGAGAGAAGAAGAGAAAGGAGAAAACATAGGTTTCCAACCAGCAAGAAAGAAGAGCATCAAGGAGAGCATAAATCTATTTGGGGAGGCTTGAAGTTTGCATTGGGAGCATCAAGAAGCCAATAGCAACACTCTTAAACGCATTTGCAAGAGGTAAGTGTTGATATATTTTTTCCATGTTAGTGTATTCTTCATTTTTTTGCAAATTTTTTTTAGATTTAGCTTTAGAATTTAGAACTTGAATGTTTTCTTTGAATAAATTGCAAAGTGTGATCTTGCAAACCCTACGACGTGTTTACAACCAATTTGCAAACATAATTTTACAATTTTCACAAAAAAGAATGTAGGGTTTAGGGTTTTTTATTAGTTTAAGACTGTTTAACAGCTATTTAAGACATGTTTTTAATTTTTAATTTAATTTTCTTATTTCAACAGGCTGCAGCCTTAACTTTCATTTTCCAAATTTTCACAGTGGGAAAAGACCCTTCTTGGAAGTATACCGAAGACTTCCAAGAAGGACAAAATATCAAACAACATGTTTTTTTTGCAAAGAAATAAATTCTCGTGGCATTTATAGATTCAAGTTCCATATTGCTAGTATACCTGGACATGATATCACAATTTGCACTAAACAAACTCCTGAGGCACAACGCGAGGTATATATGCAAATAGAGAACTTTGAAAGAGAAAAGTTAGAGAAGAAAAAGAAACTTGAACAGTTGCAAGTTATTGGTTCCCCATGTGCATCTGCAACTGCATCTGTAGGTTGTGTTGGAGAGGGTTCTTCTAGGCTACCATTTCGTCCTAGTACTAGTGCTAGGGCTGCTGCCATTGCCAGCAGTGGTATTCCTTCTACTTCTGCTACTCATTCTGATAGTATTACCATTAGACCTAGAGTGCGGAAGTCGCGATTGGACAATTATTTTGTACCTCGCAGTACTCCTGGCTCACAACCCTCGCTTGAGAGCATGACTTGGAAGAAGGACATTCATGATGCTGCAAGAAAAAAAATTTGCAAATTTTGGTACTTCTGCAATATTCCATTTATTGCAACTAGGTAATTAAAATTTAATTTACTTTATTTGGTTTTCGTTAATTAAGATTTTTAAGATTCTAAATTCTATTCATAATCTATTTGTGACAGGTCTCCTTATTGGCAGGGCATGATAGATGTCGTAACTATTTGTGGTGCGAGGTTCAAAGCCCCTACTGAGTTTGAGTTGAGTGGATACCTCTTAGACGAAATGGTTGAGGACATGAAGGCTGAGCTATAGGAACACCGACTAGAATGGGTCAAAAGGGGATGCACCATCATGACTGATGGGTGGACTGATATGAGGAATAGAACACTCCTCAACTTTCTTGTGTCTTGTGGAGGTGATTAAATAATTTAAATTTT
>MU223938.1:655388-666575 GCA_018584345.1 Thuja plicata | reverse complement strand
TTGTTTGTTTTACAATGTAACTTACAACTTACATTATGATTATATGCAGGTTTGTGAGCCCCTTGTATCTCTCCTACGAATTGCTGATGGCGAGAAACCCTCTATGGGCTACATATATGAGGGCATGAATAGGGCCAAGGAAGCCATTAGAAGCCAATATGCAGGAGTACAGGAGAAGTATGGGCCCATTTGGGAGATTATTGATAGGAGATGGAAGAATCAACTCCATAGGCCCATTCATGCAGCAGCTTATTACCTAAATCCTGCATTTCATTTCTGTCCTGACTTCAAGGTGGATGATGAGGTTCACAGTGGCCTATTTACAGTGTTGCAGAAGATGAGTGGCAATGTCCCAGCTACAACCAGAACCATAGAGCTAGAAAAATTTAATTATAAGGAAGGAGTCGTCTTCTCTAGTCCAATGGCCATAGAAGGTCGGACATCAATACAGCCAGGTAACCATGAAAATAATATAACCTTAAGTTATATATCTTTTAAGTTTTTAACGGTTTAACCTTTATGAGACTAATTGTTTTTTCTTTCATTTATTTCAGATAGATGGTGGGAGACGTTTGGGTCCTCTGTCCCAACTCTTCAGAGAATTGCCATTCGGATTTTGAGTCAACCAAGTAGTGCCTCTGGATGTGAGTGTAATTGGTCCATGTTCGAGCATATCCACTCAAAGAGGCGAAATAGGTTGTCTGTGCAGAGGTTGAATGATCTTGTCTTTGTTCATTACAACCTCCGGCTTAGGACCAGACAGATTTGGACCCTGACAGCTCTCCAATCACTCTAGACGAGGTTGATCCAGAGTCAGAGTGGCTGACTGAGGCTACCGATCCTGTCTTCACGGAGGAAGACCATGAGTGGGTTGACCAGACAGATAGAGAGGCCGAGGCATTGGCCATAGCAGAGGAGGAGCTTAGATCACGTTCAGGCACTGGCAGACGCACACGCACACGTAGAGACTCTACAGTTTTAGCCCCTGTTGTTGTTCAGGAGTTTGTGTTACCTGCGGGGGCTATGGCTACTCAAAGCTCTAGGACCTACCTTAGACGCCTTACTAGGAGGAATAATATAGATTACTCAGAGGCTGAGGCTGAGGCTACGGCCGAGCTAGAGGATGATGATTCAGATTGAGGCACTTGGTAGATAAACTTGTTTTTTAATTTTGTTTACAAAGTTACAAACATATGTTTCACAACTTCATAAGTATAACTTTCATGGATCTTCATCTTGACATACATATATGATTTGATGTCATTGGTTTTAACATTTATGCTTTATCATAGAGTTACATTTACATTTTACGTATGTGATGGATGAACCTTATTTATGTATGTTAGGCTTTAGCTTCTATTTGATGATGTTATAGTGTGCTTATCAAGTCATATTCAATAAATGGTGCATGAAATAAGTTTTAAATCATTAAAATCTCTAAATTTCAAGGGTTTTTTTCACTTTGCCGATTCATAGCCGATTCACTGGCGATTCACCACCGATTCGTGATTCGATTCGGCCTTGCCGATTCCGAGCCGATTCTGATTCTCGTTACTTTGTATAAAATTGAAGATGAACACAAAACTTGAGAACTTGGTGTAATTCCTATTAGTAATATGTGGAAACAAGTATGGAGTAAGGAAAACCATACCAATGCTATCACTAATCACTCTCCAATCCAACTATGAGAGATTGCAGTTTGGATCAAGAAATAAAGAAAATTCCTTCCTTCGACAAAAGATTAAATGATGAATGTTT
This sequence comes from Thuja plicata, assembly GCA_018584345.1. NCBI lineage: Eukaryota > Viridiplantae > Streptophyta > Pinopsida > Cupressales > Cupressaceae > Thuja > Thuja plicata. The sequence continues at coordinate 664,817 of MU223938.1, read as the reverse complement.
AGGCTTGGTGGAAAGGAGAAGTTACACTTCCGTCGTATATCTTCTCCAAAATAGTTATGAATGTGTAATGAGCCTGACTTGGCCTCATCTTTAAACCATGTAATTTTAAACAATTACCATGCAAATCCTAAGTTTGACATTTTGTCAAACAGTTGGCAGGTAATCTGGTACTGGGCTTAACCTGGCTCGTAGATAATTTCAACTACTTTTCTCTAAGTTTGTTTGATATTAAGATACTCTTCCAACTGATTTGTAATGGATTTGAGAAAAGTATATATCTATAATTGGATAACACTTCGAAAGTATAAACAATAACTTTGCCGAAATGGATTACTTTATTAATTCAACAATCCATCATATTTCTCGATTTGTTGGTATGATTGTTTCCAGCATTATTATTTCTTTTGAAAAACAAGTATTGAAATTACAACATTAACTTATTAAGTTCGAAGTAATGCAAAATGGAACCTGGCTGTATGTTGATACTTGGTGATCCAACCTCGTATTGTACCCGCAGGTAAAAGACAGACTTTCCCCACGCGAACGGCTGGCTATGTATTGCGTTGCTAGCCAATTTCCACGAACTCCCAGTACACCCCGAGCAGGCTCCCTTCCAACGTGAGGATCGCTGCTTGTGCTGGCAGCAACGGCCCAGTTACTACAGCCCCAACAGTCTGCTTGCCCAGCAAGTGATGACGCGGGATCCAATCTACCCGCGTTTTCCCAGCAGCCACGACTTCTATACTCGCGTGGCTATCAGCATATGCCTTACGAAAAATGAACAGTGGGCTCCCCAATGACGTTTGAATTGCAAGAGGGTTCCGCTTCTCACCATCCACAATCAGCAAATTCAGAACTCTTGCTTCAACTCAATTCGATTTCAATGTAAGTTTGTAAACTAAGAGAAAAAACCAGCACCCTCAGTGTGCCTCCAAACTATTCAAAATTCAGAATCTCTTCAATCGTATACAACAGCACAATGAAGACTCAACCGATTATACAACAACAATCGATTGATGATTAGATGAAGAAGAATCAGTCTTCAATCAACTAATTTGACCCTTCAGCCAGGGCTCAGATAGTTAGGAACAATTCCCAAGAACAATTTTCAATATTTAATATTCGATCCTTTACTTCACAAATGAACCTGTATTTATAATTCCTTGGTCTCCATAGTTTCCAAAATCCATCATCAGTGAACTGCTCTTCATAATATAAACTTCTAAATCATTATAATAATAATAATAAAGTATTATTATTATTATAATATCGCCTTATTATTAATTAATAACATATTGTTATTAATTAATACAATTAATTATCAAATATAATTTTGATGATAATTCCTGCAACACCTGCCATACTGACTGACCAACATGCTCATCACTGCACTGCCAAAAATGGCAACTGCCAAAAAAAAACTTACTATAAATAGTAAGTCCCCAGCCCAAGAAACTGCACAACTGAAAATCATTTGGAGAACTGACCACTGCCGATATTGCCCTGTCAGAAATAGAAACTGACCAACTGACTTACTAAAAATAGTAAGTCCAGACTTACTAAAAATAGCAAGTCTGCCAATTGGGAGCCTCAAAACCCTGCATCAGCTCACGAGAGTCGCGATGATGAGCTGACCAAGTCACTACCACAACCTGCTAAAAATAGGGTCATCACAGAATGTCATTGTGTTCCAATAAAGATGTCATCAATTAATAATCAAAAGGCTATTGAACCATCTCTAAGTTCATGGCGGTTAATGATAAAAGATCCAACAAGTACCATTCAGATTTTCACCTCCATCACAATGGACTGTGATTCCTACCAACACTCTAGGTCATTTGTAATTGCACTACTTGGAAAAAATGGGATTTTTCTCGACTTTAAAAGGGCATGTGTGAAGATTGACTCTATGGTTAAACCGAGTTTTTTCATTAATCAAGAATAAGACTAGAAACGCCATCTATTTCGGTTGGACGTTAGACAAAAAACACTTCTTAAGATTCCAAAAGAGTAATTACAAAATCAAATTATTGTAATCAGAGTAGTGCAACGTCAACGTGACGATACTCTCCTAAGGCTGATTTGGAATCCAGGAATTGTTTGGAGTTCAAAGGTTGCTAAAAATCAATCTATGATGGATATAGTAAAGGGTTTGAGATCATCCAAAGACATTCTTCTAAAGAGTTTGCACAATATTTGAATGTTCTTGGTGATTTTCAGAAGTTCGTGCTTATTAGTGAACAACAAATGTACGCTCTAAATGAAAGGTGCTACAAACCATGGGATCTCGGTATCGACATGACAATTTAAAAATCCTTGAGGGCAAGCATCTTCAAGGAGGGGAGACTGTGATGTCCCCATCCTTTGCATAACATTGAGTTAGCATTAAGCACGCGTGATCAAAGGAAACACTAAAGCAATAATCATATAAAGGAAAATCGTCTTATTTATAAGACTTCACACCTGTCTAGCATCAAGTAAAGCATAGAGTAAGATGCATTATTGAGATTGTTTGAGACCAAGTGATATGATCAAGTGTTGCAGATATCAAGTATACAATATCTTTATCTAGCTTGACACCAAAATATGATCTGGAGATTGAGCTCACTTGAAGTTGGTCACCAACCTTATCAACATGTAGATCATAATTTTAATATTGATTACATTAAATCAACGAGATCAACATAATAAACAGTAAATCCATAATCCGGCATGTCCATAAGATGGCATTCCACATATCGGTCATAATGATATATCAATCATCATCGAGGCAAATTGATATAAATAGAAGTATGATGCATATTGAAGATATGACATTGATCTAGCAATAATCAGGGATCATAATATTGATGCCATGCAGATACATACAAATTGTAGCTTACACTAAACAAGGAGAACTCTTATATGCATCGACCATATATGAAGGCAATCAAGATCGATATCATCATCTCCAATTATGCAAAAGCAACATGATAGAACAATTGGTAAAATTGGCATAATATCCCTCAATTATCGTGACTTTGGAATAAGGATAAATGAGACTCAGTCAGATCACTTTGTAATAGCGGCCAGCAACATATTCATGTCATCATTGTGCCTAGAGAAAGCAACAGGGGAAGTGGACTGTATAGCGATTATGTATGTTGAAGGAAAATTAGTATCACCAAGGAACTGATTATTGTCAGCGATTAACTAATTTATTGATTAGTTATTCAATGAATGATTAATGATTAGAACAACAATTATACTTAGTAATGCAAAGGGTACGATTAGGAATGAAAGTACGATTTCTATAAGTAACAATTGTTTATGGAAAGGTACAATTAAGAAAGGTTGATTAATCCTTAACAAAAGGTGTGGTCAAAGGATAGAATGAAAGGATGCATCCATTTGATTTCGTAAGATACTTAAGAGGATCAATATCATTCCAATAATCATCATTGAATTACTTCTTTTCTATAATTATCCATATTTGGATCACTCTATTGAGCAGGAGCCTTACCAAGGCAAAAACAGTTGCATACATCTAAAGTCAGGAATCAGAGACAGCACCATACCCATTGCATACTACCAAGGAATCATCAGACACAGCAATTAAAGTATCATCGCTATAAACGATAAGGAGAAGACTTACAACACAATTTACATCGCCATATCAGGAACAGCAGGGTTAACTCCATAATTTCAAGTGAACAAGCCTTCACAATTGCAGATCGGAGTATAGCATCCCATATCAGAGATCGCCGTTGCACAATTCTCATAGCTATATCAGAGACAGCAAAAGATACTAAATCCTATCAAATTGATTGAGAGTTATATATTGCAAATTTGAATATCATTATATATATATATATATATATATATATATATATATATCGAGTTAAAGTATATCAATTATCATTCCTACATAAGTGATATCATCACTATAAGTGTTACAAACTACCAATTTTGTGTTATAAATTAAGTAGTTGATTAGAAAGAAGTCTCTTGCAATTGCTTTATAATTGAATAGTCCAATAATCTTAAGAATTGAAATTACGAGGTGGTGACAGTCTGTTGAATCAAATCATTTCTCAAAATTTTGCCAGATGCAGACTTGGGAATTGATGTCACAAATGCCACTCGACGTATCTTTTTGTATGGTGCAACCTGCAATCAGTCATAACAAGGAATTTCTCTCTCAAATATGAATAATGGTCTTAATTTATTCATTAGAATGGTCTACATATTTAGGTTTAGGGCGGCATAAGAGAGCATTCAAAATTTCATGGTGCTTAGAACACCTGTTTTGACACAAAACTCTTAACATCCTCTTCCTTTAATTTGCTATCAGCCTTTCTGACAATAAATGCCATTGGTATTTGACCCGTTTCCTTATCAGGATACCTGTCAATATATGAATTGAGGTTCACAAAGACAGGGCCAATTACTATATGCAAGAATGAGAAGAGAGTTGCTTTGGTATAATGGGTAGGCTCTAATCCATCAGCTATTTCTCTATAGATGGAATAGCTCTAAAAGATAAGTGATAAATCTACTCACGGGATAACTGCAGCATCCGATATCTCTGGATTTGAAAGGAGGAGTTCCTCTAACTCTGCTGGAGCAACCTGCCATAGAAAATAGTTGATATTTTTGTAAGAAGATAGATATTCTAAGTATAAATTAAACTAGGAAAATTAATAACAAAATACCTGATATCCTTTATATTTGATCAATTCCTTTATTCTGTCCACAACAGAAAGGAACCCTTCTTCATCAAAGTAACATAGGTCTCCTGTTTTAAGCCACCCTTCTGAGTCTAAGGTTGTCACAGTTGCCTCATCATTACAAAAATAACCTACATGACAGCAGTGAGATGCAAAATCTTCAAATATCTGACAACTTAAAATTTTAGGAATACGATCTTTTTATTTTAATAGTGAAAAATTAAAAAGCCCAATCTATTACTGCTAAATGAATGCCAGATCAAGCATAGGATTACAAAGCTTTTACATAAACAAATATTTACTAATAACAGACATTGAGTGAACGAGCCCTTTGAAATCTCTTATTCACTAGCCGGAGTGCTATATTATAGAACATACTTAAATACTGATAGCAGTAAACAACTGGTGGGTTGTAGTCAATACACCAGCATTTGAGGTGAAGACTGTTAAACTGGAGAACAATCTTTATATTTGGTCTATTTTATTTGGAGATCCAAAGACTTTAAAATAGAAAAAATGCATATCCATTTCTCTATGCATAGACACAGGGTTTATGATGAATAAAGTTTACAGTTCAACACTAGCTCATTAACTTTATTTCATCACACAAAACAACTATACGACGAGGGGAACCTATATTAAATAGGCCTGTTATCCACTCCTGTACAAGTGAAAAACATTTAACACTGATGCCTTCTTGAAAGTATACAAAATTAATCTCTGCTCAAAGGCTTAGTGAAGACATCTGCAAGCTTTTCATTGGCTGTGTAAATAAGTTCAATTTACTTGTTGAGGACAAGCTCGTGAATGAAGTGATGATCTACTTCAATATACTTTGTGCAAGCACGGAACACTAGATTCTTGGATATTTTTAACACACTTCGATTATCACAATGCATAACTGTGGGATTGTGTTGAAGGTCTCAAAGATCCTCAAGAAGACGTCTAAGCATATTGCTTCACATGTGGTAACAATTCCCATGTACTCTGCTTTAGTGGTTGATAATGCAACTTTAGTTTGCTTCTTACAACCCCATGAAACAATGGTGAATCCAAGACTTAAGTAGCAACCAAAAGTTGAATTCCTAGAGTCTTTGCAGCTTGCCCAATCTGAATTTGAAAGTCCAGCAGGTTTTAAATCTTCGTTCTTTGAATATTCCAATCTAGTCTTTTGTGTTTCTAGAAGATATCTTAAACCTCACTTTGCAGATAACCAATGACTAATTTGGATGAGTCATAAATCGGGACAAGATTCTAACTGCACAAGATGTTTGGATGAGTAGATCAAATTTTATACCGAACTCCTATAAGGTTTTTCATTGACTACTTTACTATCTAGGTCTTCAGTCAACTTGGTTCTTTTCTCCATTGGTGTTGGTAAAGCTTTCAATATTGTATTATAAACTACGTGGAAATATCTTTGATATACTTCATTTGGGAGGAATATTTTTCCAAGTGTTTGTTGTTTACTCTTATTTCTAATAAAATTAACACTTGACATAATCTATGTTGCAGGGTATGTGTATCCTAGCCTCTGCACCCATGTTGGATTCACCTCAAGGGTATGCCCCAAATGAACTAGGTTTCCTATGGGTACGTAGGCGGGCACCCATAGGGAACTCGGGTCTTCTAGGGTGCACCCATGGGCATACTCAAGGTGAACCCAAGGCGAACCTGCGGATATCAAGGCCAAAAAGCACCCATAACAAAATTTAAAAACATTTATTTTATTTTACTTTTTGTATTGAAACCCTAAAATGCCTCCAAAAGCATTATTTCACCCAATACAAAGATCGTTGGGTTTTTTCACATCTAACACCTTGTGCACCTAGTCAGAGTGGCATTGCTTTGGGTACAAATAATTTTGAGCTCGAAGCAAGCAATGATGACTTTGATCTAGATCCTTTTGATGATTGATGAAGATCGAAGACAACTATTATATTTGATTGTCAACTTTGTAATTGTAACAATTTTCATTTGAATCGTGACCCTACACATATATGATATATAATATGGCGTATGGCATAATATTGAAATTTTGAACTATAAATTGTCATTTATTATTTATCTTTATCGCTACCATTTTGGCATTTGGCATTGATCAATGATGAAGTATCATACTATCAAATGTATTTAGCTTTACAATTCTATATATTTCTTTGAATTTTTTTTTGTGTATATATATACACACACATACCCAAACATACCATACCCAAGGGCCAAAAGAATTGCATGTATCAATGTACGCGGTTCTCATAGCCATACCTGTTCTTGTACCAACAACATTGGAAATAATGAAGAGATAGAGTAATAAAATATATTTTTATTCACACATGAAGTTCTTATGGAAGTAGACCAAAGATGATCAAGGATCAGACTCCTTTCCTTGACAACAAAAAATTATTTAAAGAGTCCAATGGTTGCCAAGCAAAACACATCTACCTATCAACTAACTCCTATAATTACATAAAAGCCAACAAACAATTAATACATAGCCAAATACAACCATATTGACAAAACATAATAAAAACATTGTATGGTGCATACATTGGTCCCCCCAAAAAATACAAGTCCTCTTTTGGACAAGAAAGAAAACAAGTAATCAAGTAACATCTACTAAGGTTTTCCAATCTTGCAACGACACTAGAGAGGAAAGAGAACTTTTGGGTTGACGGTTCCCATTGGCAACTAAAATAGCTCAATTGTTCCATAGCTAGTCAGCATTCCATGAAAAAAGGTGAAGATATGGAGTGACTATAGTAGTTGGCAGTAGAAAGGAGAATTGGTGGAGGAAATCTCAAAGTACACAAGGAGCATTAGTAAAACCAACATCTCCAAAATGCATGCCAATGCAAGGAGAATGCATTTGCGAATTGCCATATAACTTAATGTATCGTGGCAAAGGACCAAACAAGCAAGGAAACCAATCTATAACTAGAGAGTTTGAAAATGCTTTACCCAATCAATCTGTGAACCCAACTAGTACCATAGGCGCTATAGAGATATTCTTGTAAAAAAAGCTTCATTCAATATTTCCCATATCCCATTAATTTACTTTATCCCAATTCACCAACATGTAGGAATGATTCCTTTTTCTATCAATTCTAGAGTTTGAGAAAGAACCAAATGCAGAAAAAGAGTTGTTAATGATTTGTAGCTTCGGTCGGACAAATCCAATCGATGAAATCATATGCTTAAGTGGCCTATCGGCCTTAAGCATTTGATAGCTATTCTCTCTATTATTATTGTCATGACAATTGCTAAATATTATATATATGATTAATAATTACTAGATTGTTATATATACATATGTATATATATATACATATATCTATTGTGATATATCATATATATATATTACTATTGTTATTATTTATCTAATCATTATTTATCACATATCATAATAATAATAATCATTAATTATGTCGATATTGAATATTGACCAAACATATTGTTGTCGATAATATGAATTGATTATGAAATCAACATCTCTCTGTGTATTATCGATTACTGTCAACACTTACATTGCATATCGATTATGGTAATCGATATACATATTGACTTTGGTATATCGATATAACCGATATGCATACTGATTGTGTAACATACTTGTTGTCGAGCACAATGAACTATGAGGATATCGAACTTCTTGTTATCGTTAACAAACGATAATAATATCAATTATGATATACGGTTCATCAGCAATGAAACATATCAGTGTTAAGGTTGACAAATTGATTAACAAGACATTATGATTAGGGGCATGTCTCTTGTACAATAGCATATATATTATGATTGCCATTGTGATTTGGAAAACACAGAAATAGATAAGTGCCATTACAAGTTACAGCAGTGATAAATATATATTGTACTTTTTCATCTATAAGAAAGATAATATATTTACTTGGACATTTCTCTCTCATATAGATCTGCATCTTCACAGTCATATTCACATTAGAGAAATAAAATTAAAATTCCTCTATCCTAAATTTGATAACAATTTAACATCCTTGAAGAAGAATCAATCAAACTGCCATTAAAATTTTCTAAAATTTTATTCAATAAAATGGTGAATGGTGTTAGACCTGAGAGGAGCTGCAAATTTTGTAGCTTGGTGTAATGTTCCTAACTCCGGGCGTACCACTCTGGCGTACTGGAGGAGCAGGCCGTACTGGATGGGATGCACTACACAGGTCGTACGGGTGGAGGAAGCAGGCCGTACGGATGGAGGCAGGGAGGCCGTACAGATGGAGGCAGGCCGTATGTACGGATGGAGGGAGGTAGTACGGATGGAGGAGGTTAGTACAGATGGAGGGAGGTAGTACGGATGGAGCTAGGTAGTACGGATGGAGGAGGGTAGTACAGATGGAAGTGGGTAGTACGGATGGAGGAGGGTAGTATGGATGGAAGTGGGTAGTACGGATGGAGTTGGGTAGTACAGATGGAGGTGGGTAGTACGAATGGAGGTAGGTAGTACGGATGGAGGTGGGTAGTACGGATGGAGGAGGGTAGTATGGATCATAGTTACAAGCCTCGGACTCGCCTCAGACTCGGCAAGGTCGGATTGGCCCCGGACTCGGCCTCGGCGGCCGAACTCGGCAAGGACTCGACAAATAAAAAAACCCAAGAAATTCAAAGATTTTTAAGGATTTAAAGCATTTTTCATTCATCATTTAGTCAATTAACATCAAATACACAATAATTGAGATAAATAGAAGCT
>MU223938.1:565317-584352 GCA_018584345.1 Thuja plicata | reverse complement strand
TATATACACATATACATGCATATATATACAAATTTACAAACAATATATATTAAAAACCATTAAAATGCATATATACAAACAATATATTATAAAACAATAAAATATGGAAATTAGAAATGTGAAAAACCTGAAATTGACGTCTGATAAAACGGAAGCCACCACTGTTCTGTCACTTTCAACCCAGCCGAAACAGTCACAATGATTGTTTCGGCGGGTTTTATTCTGCCAAATGAAACCTATTTACTTTCGATTGAAAGTAACTAGGCACTTTCGATCGAAAGTTACTTACTTTCGATCGAAAGTTTTTAGAAGTTTCGATCGAAAGTATGTAAGATGTTTTAGTGGGTCACGCTTTTCGGGGTGAATTCCTTCCTCCTGAAAAGTGTAACCCACTATTGTGGTATCACCCCTTTGTAATGCTCAACGAATCCTAGGCTAAATTTAACACATGGTTAAACATACATGAAATTATAGTTGAAATTACTCTTCTCACGTATCACACTCAAAATTTGAAGCTTGGATGTTGGCCCATAAAACCCTTAGAATTCATGACCCATTCCTTGTAAATTCAATGTCCATATGCTTCATTGGTTCACTTGGAACAACTTTCATGAAGGCTTCTTGAGAAAAATGAGTCAACTTGCTTGTGTAAACCTCCCAACCAATCTTTTTGACCACCTTCCTATTTTAACCACTCTTATCATCTACAATCCCACCCCTCTCTCCATATATTTTTATTTTCATATGAATGTTAATCATCCAAATTTCTTCCTAACTATGGGTGAATAACTATTACTAAGCATTACAATCTTGGAAATTTTCTCAAAGGAGACATAAAAATAGATGCACTCTCTTAGATCCAAACTCATATAACACTTTCAAGCAACAATCAAATATTACCATTAATAATTCTATTTGGAAAATGGTTACATATAAAAGAAAAGGTGCTCAAGTTTGTGATCAAAGAGAGGGACCATGGGACAATGATGGTTAATTATTATTTAGAATGTTTAAGCTAAACCTCAACAAAAATGTGAATTAACTGGTGGGAGAAAACTATTGCAAGATGTACATACTTTCTTCCTAACTTGGGTGAAGAGTTATTACTGAGTATCACAATCTTCAAAAATCAGAGGAGAATTGAACATAGATGTGCTCTCCTAGATTCAAGCTCATAAAACACTTTCATGTAATAATGAACAATTGCCTTTTATAATTCTATTTACCAAAATGTTAACTTGTAAAGGAAGAGGTTCTCAAGTGTGTGATCAACTCTAGCAATCAAAGAGAGGGACCATGGGATAAAAAATATCTTTCAATAATTATAACTCTAGGTTGCAACTACTTGATTTAATCCCAAAAATTATTGTGTTTATCCAAATTTATAATTGATGATACTCTTGTTGGATTGTGTTCCATTTATGCTCCTAATTCTCTCATCGAGAGAACCTTATTGTGGCAATGGGTTCTTCTACACATCTGTAATGCTCAATGAATCCTAGGCTGAATTTAACATTGTTAAACATACATGAAATTATAGTTGAAATAGCTCTTCTCACCTATCACACTCAAAATTTGAAGCTTGGATGTTGGCCCATAAAACCATTAGAATTAATGACCCATTCCTTGTAAAGACAATGTCCATATGCTTCATTGGTTCACTTGGAATAACTTTCGTGAACACTTCTTGAGAAAAATGAGTTGACTTGCTTGTGTAAACCTCCCAACCACTCTTTTTGACCAGCTTCCTATTTTCACCACTCTTGTCATCTACAATCCCACCCCTCTCCATATATTTTTATTTTCATATGAATGTTCAGCATCCAAATTTCTTCATAACTATGGGTAAATAGCTATATTACTAAGCATCACAATCTTGAAAATTTTCTCGGAGGAGACATGAACATAGAGGCACTCTCTTAGATCCAAACTCATATAACACTTTCAAGCAACAATAAACTATTACCATTAATAATTCTATTTTGAAATTGGTTAAATATAAATGAAAAGGTGCTCAAGTGTGTGATCAAAGAGGGACCATGGGGCAAAATTGATGGTTAATTATTATTTGGAATGTCTAAGCTAAGCCTCAACAAAAAAGTGAATTAGCTGGTGGGAGAAAACTATTGCAAGATGTATATCCTTTCTTCCTAACTTGGGTGAAGAGCTATTATTGAGTATCACGATCTTCAAACATCAAAGGAGAATTGAACATATATGCGCTCTCCTAGATTCAAGCTCATAAAGCACTTTCATGCAACAATGAACAATTGCCTTTTATAATTCTATTTAACAAAATGTTTACTTATAAAGTAAGAGGTTCTCAAGTGTGTGATCAACTCTAGCAATCAAAGAGAGGTACCATGGGATAAAAAAGTATCTTTCAATAATTAGAACATAAAAACAATAAGGTACATATCCCTTTTATTAAATTTTCTAATGGTTTCCTCCAGATTGGGAAAGATACTATTTCACAAACCTTCTATGAGCACTTCAAAATTATTTTTTCTAGATGACTATGCTAGCGATACCTACTCCCCTTCCTTGAGGAAAATATGGCTAACTACATCCCTTGAAAATAGACCTAAAATAAAATAAATTCCATGACCACCTTCTTTCAATAGAGGGGACATACAATGCTTTAATGCATGACTATGAAAAAAAAATCTAAGAATTAATGGCTTGACAATTTAAGTTCTATAGAATTACTTGGCCCCATATTCAATAAGAGTTTTATCAAGTGTAGCTCGCTAAAATTTGAACTCAATCTTTGGGCCCTATAATTAATCAAACTTGTTCTAAAAGGGAAAATATGAAGAAACTTTTAATGAATGCCAACACATTACTCTTCTCAATAATTCTAGAAAAATTATTGCTAAAGCTCTAGCTAACTACATCCCTTGAAAATAGACCAAAATTATTGGGAAAATATGGCTAACTACATCCCTTGAAAATAGACCTAAAATAAAATAAATTCCATGTCCACCTTCTTTCAATAGAGGTGACATACAATGCTTTAATGCATGACTATGAAAAAAAATTCTAAGAATTAATGGCTTGACAATTTAAGTTCTATAGAATTACTTGGCCCCATATTCAATAAGAGTTTTATCAAGTGTAGCTCGCTAGAATTTGAACTCAATCTTTGGGCCCTATAATTAATCAATGATTAATCAAACTTGTTCTAAAAGGGAAAATATGAAGAAACTTTTAATGAATGCCAACACATTACTCTTCTCAATAATTCTAGCAAAATTATTGCTAAAGCTCTAGCTTGCAAAATAAAACAAATCACTCAAGAGATTATACAACAAGAGTTGATTGACTTTTTAGGAGGAAAATTTGAACATCCTTCACAATTTTTTTCTTGCTTTGGAAAATTTTGAGTGAGCATGAAAAACTACTTAAGATTCACTACTGATTAAAATTAATTTTGATAAACCCTATGATCACATTCACTAGCCACTTTTCTTGAAAATTTCAAAAGACTTGGCCTTTCCCCAAATTCAGTGAACAACTTAATATGTTGTTCATGGACGTTAATGCTAGAGTTGTTAATGGAATCCTTTCTCCTCATGTCCTGATACTGAAGGCCATACACCATGAATAAATTTCTTGTTAGTTGTTGATGAAATCCTCTCTCCTAAATGACCAAATATATTGTTAGTTCATGAGAAATAAAATAGTATACATATCTTAAGTAAATTTATCTAAAGAAATGTCGATTGAAGTCAATTTTAATTGTTTTACTCATCTTAAAATTATTTTATTTGATTTTAAATTATAGTTTCTAATTAATATTTTCAATATTTTTATTTCAAAAATAAAATTTTACTACATTTATAGGAGCAGTTTTTTTTATAAATTGAAAATAGAGAATCTTCTCATTGCACAACAAAACTCCATATAAAGGCAATGTTATTTTTTTTTATAAAAATAGAAATCAATAAAAGCTTTAAAAAAATCAAAATAGTACCAACTATAGAGAAACATTAAAGTTATATTTAAATTGAGAAAGGAAAGAAACCATGACAATATTATCTATTCTCAACTCAAGAGTTTGACATGTGGGAAAAAGAGGCATTTGGAATTTGAAGAGATTCATTAGGCGTGTTATAATTGTGAGTTGTTTTTCATAAAGTTGTTCAATAATTTCACTGAAATCAATTTCTTTTTCCCAAGAATAAATGATGTTGACATTCCTTTTTTTTGGCATTTTTCATTCTACTATGTTCTTCCTCTTTGGCCTTACTTCTTGTCTATTTTATTCTTTCCGAGCCTTAAATCTATAGGATGTAAATATTCATCAATAAAGAGGGGTAAAAGTAACAAAGACCTATTTGGTTTTAGGATTTTTCTTCTATTTTTTCTTTTCTTTTTCTAAGGTGATAGTTTTATCAACTTCCAAGTTTTACAATGTTAGAAAGTAGTATCATGCGTATATTTGTAGTTTTAAGCAGTGCATACAAAATCTTGAATCTAAACAGTTTCATGAAACTACAAATAATTATTTGAAGGCTACATACTCAAGAAAAAAAACTTCTAAACAATCAAACATGTTGTGATACACCCTACTTACCTTTTTAGCATAAAACATGTTTTTTTGGGTTCTATCCATGTGGGATTTTAACAGGATATATTAAGCAATATAATGTGCATGACCTTTTATTTCATGTATATTTATAACAAAAAGACCCGCAAAGTACACGAACACCTTTAAGGTGTACTCGTACTATGGAAAAGGAGGATAGTAACATATTGACCTAGAGGCATTGATCCCAAAACTCATTCTAGTATGGAAAAACTTTTTCCTCATGTATAATATTTTGTCATTAACCCTTCCTCTCCACTAATAAAAATAAAAAATAAAAATAAAAATAGTTTCTTGTAAATTGCATAATTTTCATAGTTGAACTTAGGGTTCTTCTTCGTATTTCATTTAAGTTCTTGTGAAAGAGTTTTATTGTTGTTTTCCAATTTTGTCATCATTTTAGCCTCCTATTTTTCAAAAAATATAATGTATAGGAAGCTAGTACTATCAATTAGAAATAGCTACCTTAAATTTTTTTTAGGAACCCATCATAATTTCATTTAAAATATTTCATATAACATCTAAAATCAGTAACTTGAGAATTTTGTGTGGGAATTCTTGGCCAATACCAACCAAACCCAAATTATAACAAGAAGGTCATCATACCTGAACTACTATAGGAAAGAGTTTGAACCAAACCAAGAAGTTATCTAGGGATCTAACGCTCGACAGAAGCTGAAATACCTGCTTCACTACCACACTGATGTACTACCTACATATGTGTTGAAGTTGTCATCCAATTTAGGAGATACATACAATTTTCAAGGCTTCTTGTTTCCCCCTAATATAATTCTAAATGTCAGCCTCGACACATATCTTGATTGAATTTCTTCCCTAATAATTATAACTTTGTCAAATTCATCTTGCTCATCATATCAAAGATGAAACAATTATAATTATAATTAGTTCTCATTTAATGGATATAAAGAACCTATACAATTTAAAAAATAAGCACTCAAGTTCTATTTTTATTTTAAATGCTTCCATTTGAAAGGTACTCTTGCTTTCATTATTTCCTCAACATATACAAGAAAGAAAAAAATAAGCAATGGGATTGTCAAATTTCTACATCTTTAATGGTGGAAAAATGGTAGTAAATTGCATTTAGTATAGATAATTTTTAGTGAATGACTCATTATTTGTTCCAATCATGTTCAAAAATTTGATACTGATAGGATTTTTTTTAGATTTGTTAATCTATATTTCTTTGCGCTATTATTGGAATAAATGTTTGAATGGTTTATGTAGAACTTAGAGGCTATTTTAAAAAATGGGATTACTCTTTCCTTCTTAGTTGCTTCCCTTGATGAAAAAGCCACAAATCTTTTGGTATATTCATAGTGTTGCCTTTGGACAAGTGTACTTGATTGGTTTATTCATATATTCACAGTGATGTTTTTTACCAGTTTTAGGTATATAGGTTGATGGTAATGATGATGGTATTGCTCATTTCATTTGATACAATGGATATCGGTTACAAACAATCACATGATCTCAGGTCGATGGTCTTGATTGATACATTTGGACGGGTATATTCACTCACAGTTATACATTCAAACACGTCTATTTTATTGGAAATGATACTTAGTACTCTATTTTGGTTGGTTTTGATCATCATTTTAGATATATGACACATTGATACATCATTTTCTTATAGTATACTTCAGTGGACAGAATGTGGATAGGTATACAGATTGGATGATCACTCTTACATACCTTACTTGTTATACAATTTGATATGATTGATATATTATGTAATTATCCTTGTAATATATTTTTTCACTGTAATTCAACTTTGCCCCCCATGGGGTGGTGCACGTGTGGTATTGGTCCTTCGACTCCTAGTGAATCTAGTTGGCTAGATTCCAGCAGAGATTCTAGTTGGCCCATCTCTTCCAAATGGCTCCCCCAACTTTCCCTAGTCATTTCTCCGACCAGGAAGAAGACTGAGAAAGAGTAAGAAGATACACCTAAAGATGGGTGATCTCTTCCAAACCCCATGCCTGACCCTGTTGATATATGGCCCAGAGGAAGGATGACCCAAATCTGCCTCCATCGGTCACTTCTTTAGCCACTTAGAAACTGGTTTGTTTAGTTTTTGTTTATGAGTTATGCCCGCCTCTTTGTTTCCACTGCTTTTCCAGGTAATGATCGAGTGACTCTCAAGGAGTGATTTGATATCCTCCTACATTTTTTTGAATAGTGTACTATTAATTTTTAATAAAATTACCCTATTAATTAAAAAAACTTCTTTAAGTCCCACCAGCTTACACATCCTCTTGATAAAATAGTATAAGACCTTGAAAGGTAAAAGAAGTCACTTATAATAATTCTAGAAATGTTAACATTAAATATGTAATGGTTGACCTCATTTTAATTTTAAAATTAATGAATTACAAACATCAGTAGTCATTGGATTAACCTTAATTCAATTATTGATTTAGGAATACATATATTTACTTCATCCAAAATAATCAATATAATTATATATTAAGTTATTCATATGTTTAGAGAATCTAAACATACAAAAAATAGGTTTCTTTTATAATGTTGTAACCAACTCTATAATTCATCCCCTATTAATTCAATTAAATTTTGTTCATAAACTTTTTCATAAATACTATTTGTTTATATTAACAATAAATTGAGTAATTATATTATTTTATTAAGGCTTATCTACATAAGTTGAGTCAAATTCATTGATCCATATTTCGTTAGTAGTTTATGCGAACCTATTTTCATGAGGATGAATGGTCCACTTAACACTCATTGCATCTAGATGATTTTCCCAAGGATAAAGCTTTAAGACTTCATAAGAGGCCACCCATCCTAGTACCACCTTCAATAATTGTGTTGCCCGCAAAATCAAACTCACATAGCTTGCAACTCTATTTGCACTTTCTTTTTTTTTTGTTTATATTGAACAAGTTCTATTTACAAATTATTCAAGGGAAACTCTTGGGACATGCTCATTTCAAAGTGTTGTTTAATTCCAATCGCATCTTGTTGTATAGAATGGTTCACTACTAGATAAGAATTCTGCACAAATTCATTTGTTGCAGGGCACCCGTAAAGTACCTCATAGAGAGAGAATACTGGTACAAAATAATGCAAATTAAAACACTAGTAATAGGGCTAATTAAATACTAAATGATAGGTTCTAACATTTTGCATCTTTTAGTGAACCTTTTATAATTTTGAAAGAGAGATCATGAATTCTAATGTTGGACATAATAAGATAATCTCATTTAAATACCTCTCATTTAATAATAAAAGTACAACCTAATCTCATACTATAAACCACCCATAAACTAGATCAACCATCGTCATAAATTATATATATGAAAAGTCATTTTCATTTCAAGGAAAAAACAATTATATCACATTATCTATTACTTATCTATCAAATATACTTGCTAGGTATTTGATTGTGAGCAATGGATTATTGAAAATCAAAAACAATAATTTAGTTTTCTTTACAGTCAAGTGAACATCAATGCGGATAGACATTGCCAATAATCAATTATTCAATTTGTAATACATTGTATTCATGACAAGCATTCCTTGTTACTAAACAATCTTTGCTAGCCTCATACTTTGAGAATATCTAATTATATATTTTGATTTTAAATTTAACTATCAGATATTGATACCTGTCTTATCATAAGTCCTTTTGATGCCTGTGTAGACAACTCCAAAAAAAGTATGCACAGTAGGTGTGCACTCATGTAAAGAAAATTAGTAAGCCCAATTAGTGACCACTAAGTCATGTATTAAGAAAGTAAGCCCAATAAGCGTGCATCAAGTCCTATATAGTGCTACGTGACATGATAACACATAATTGATTGCTTTGTATAATTTAGAAGAATCTTTTTGGAGATAAGTATTGACGTACACTGGTAGTATACCACTATTGATCAATTTTATCCATCTCATTTCCTCTGAAATCAACTACAATCACATGGAGTGTGTTAAGGTTAGTGGTTCATTCAAAAGTGTGTAATAGAGAGCATTTTTACATAACTCATTCATCCTTAAGATAGAATGTGATCCAAAATGTTAATACAAAAAATAGACACAATCTAAACTAGAAAAAACAAAAAAGAAGTTTATTACCTTCTTCAAACAGAATTAGAAAACTAATATAAGGAAAAAGGAAAAATTGACTCTGTCAACTTCAGAGTGGTTCAGATTGGTTTCACTTGTTGATGCCGTTTAAGTCGGATCTTGGATTCGAACCCCTCTCCTACTGATCCCTCTCCCCCCCTATTACTTCCATTGATTGGCTATATAGCATGCATCATGCACTCCCATAGAATCATTCCTTCCAAAGAATGGGAGGAAAACAGGTTGTAGTTGAGATCCCGGGAGAGCTAAAGCTGTTCAGCGACGGATCCGTGGAGCGTACGCCACCACGGTCGCCCCTCGCTCGCCCTATTCCTCCTTCCAATCACACTTTCGTCAATGGAGTCGCCACAAGAGATGTTCCTCTCAACGACACAACCGGACTATGGGCTCGCATTTACTTGCCCGAGAGTAAGAAGGAAAAGCTTCCGCTGTTGCTTCATTTTCACGGCGGAGGCTTCTGCCTCAGCCGCGCCGACTGGCGAATGTATTATTATTTCTACTCGCGACTCGCCAGAGAATTGCAGGTGGTGATCGTGTCGGTAGATTATAGGCTAGATCCTGAGCACCGCCTCCCCGCCGCTTGCCACGACTGCATTGCAGCGCTCGACTGGCTGCGCTCCCTCGCCAAACTCGAAGAAAAGCAAGAATGGCTCACCGAGAAGGCCGATTTCCGGCGCTGTTTTCTGATGGGGGAGAGCGCAGGGGCGAACTTAGTGCATCAGACAGCGCTCGCCTGCGCCGCCAAGGAAAGCGATAAACTTCTCTGTTTTCGCGGTAGTGTACTCATTCACCCGGGCTTTATGAGAAACGAGCGGAGTAAGTCGGAGACAGAAACCGTTCCTAAAACAAAATTCGTGACCATCCAAAAGGTCGACGCCTTCGTAAAGATGAGTTTGCCGGAGGGAAGTAACAAAAACTACCCGGTTTTTAATCCCGTGGGTCCTCACGCCCCGCCTCTTCGCGGACTGAAGCTTCCCAGAATGTTAGTTGCCATTGCGGATCGTGATTTGCTGCGAGACGGACAGATGGAGTTCTGCAAGGCTATGTTGATTGCGGGGCAAAGCGTTCAGCTGATTCTTTCAGAAAATGTGGAGCACTGTTTTCATTTGAATGAATTTGTCATCGCCAATGACCCGCACACTGCGGTCCAGGTTTCGAATCTTTTTGCTGCCGTCGACAGTTTTATCAAGGATTGTCTACACTTCCCAACCAGTCGTGATGAAAACCTTAAATCCGCATTATAGAGTTTTTCAGATTGCATTTCACTGGTTGAGTTGGATTTCTTTTCATTGGATTTTGACAAAAAATCGTTAATGTTTACGAGCTCGGGTGTGTGTCGCTATTTCTCTATCATCAAATGCATTTGTTTGGGGCATAATTGTGATATTAGCTATTTCAAACAAATTATCTCCATTACTATGGAGTAAACAGCAGAAACATTTCTGCTTTTCTGTGTTCAAGTAACAAAGTTTTAGAATTGTTTTAGCTGTGTAGTGAACTATAGACGTGACTTCTTACATGTTTGTCTGTATATTTTGAGTGTAATTATGGAAAATATGAACAATAAAAGCAGGTGTTTGTGGACATCATCCTTGATTTGTTTAGGGAATGTTTTGGTTTCTTTGGTTAATATAGCCACCTCATTCTTATTTTCAGCTCATTCCTTGTTAGCAAGACGGTGAATACAATCACAAAACGCGGATAAATGGCTAATTACAATGTGTAGGCTGTAAGATCTTGGTCGAATTTCATTATACGAGCTTGGTGGTTATGGCATTTCTTATTGAATCATTTGATTTTAAGAAATCATTTTTACATGTGGCTTTTGGATATAAAAATTGCATTGTCTTTTAGAAGGATAATTTTCAGAGAGCACATGATGTCAGTACAGTGAACACATGGCTTCAGTAAAATCGAATATTCTTCGTGTCTGCCATTAATGTTACTGCAAATATTTTAATGATAAGTGTGCATACTAATGTGTCATTGTATTTAACCTTGTGGATTTGAAATTTTTTATTTTTTTTGGAAGTAGAGGACTAATAAGTAAATTGTTATAAAACTGAGAGTAAGTTTAAATATTTATATAGGATTTTGAGAAGCGTGAATTTAGCATGTATATGTGTTGGTCCTTAGATGTAAGATGCATGATGCATCTCTAAATTTTCTATTTGATGACTTAGTTTAATGATGGGCTTAACTAACTTTCAAGAAATGGACACGTGATCAGTTTGTTATTTACGCCTTTAACTAATGTGTGTTGAACAAACATAGAATGTAGACCTGTTAGTACTGCATGCTGCATGCCTAATTTTGCATCAGATTAATGATTAGCTCAACTAACTTTCTAGAAATGTAAACACGGTTAGTTTTACTTTTGATGCCTTTAACTAAGACGTGTTGATCAAACTTGGAATGTAGACTTGACTATTTTAACAAATTTGATAAATGTTTCAAATATATTTATTCAAGGTTTAGATATTTTAAATATGCTTTTTAAAATATTGATTCAATTTCTGATTTAGATTGGAATGTGTTTTGATATTTTTAATGTTTATAGTTAAATGTATTTAAAATAATTTTCTTATTATATAAATTAGATTATTTGTATAAAATTTCACATTATTATCACTCATAATTAAAAGTTTAATGTAATGAAGATATTGATGTCTTCAATTATTCTCATTAAAGTACTACTCATATGAACATCAAGCATGAGAAATCTTCAAGCATGAGACATAACTTGTAGAGCAAGTTCTTCTATAATGAAGAAGCTAACATTCATTCAATTTTCAATAAGTTCTCAAAGTCACTTGTGGGGAAGAGGAACAAAGAGCTGAAGGAAATACCAAAAAGTAAAATTAATTTAGAATATATATTTAGAGAAAAATTATTGGATGTGATGATTACTTCTAGAATTAGATGTGCATATCAACTATTTATATTTCCATAAATTAAACATTCATAACAAAATGATAAGATGCTACTCTAATAAGTAGTACAAAAGAGCAACAAATGATCACGACTCCATTTATTAACTATTGTTGAAGTATATTTGCACATTTAGAATATTAGAACTTTAATAAAAATATTAAAAGCTACTAATCTAAAAATAGAAGGGAATAAAAAGCCTCTGAAACTAAGAAATGGACATGAGTATATATATTACATTCTGAAACAAGAAGATAAAATACTTAAAGGAGAGCTCAAATAATATGGACGTGTAAAGATCTTTCCAACCTTTCCTCTTTGAATCGACACATCACTCAAGTATTTGTACAAAATTAAGAATAGTAGTAAAGAAAATATAAATAATGTGGGGCATGCATGTAACTACTTGTTAGCTTTCTGGACAAACCACTCAATCTGATTAATACAAAAAAGACTGGATCAAATTGTTTCAAAGTAGAAAGTAAACACTTTCCTTGATTGAATCTTCAATGTTGTAGCATGATCATTGAGATAAAATTTCAATTCAAAAACAAGGTGGCTAAGATATATAGATACTTAATTCTTGATTATCATTATATGTGCTCTGCTATGTAGAATGGCATATAGAAGAAATGTAGGAGACTATACTTCACTAATGTTGATACATGAACCAGTAGTGTACAATGACTTGTCCAATATCACCATAAATTTTAAATATGTTATGATTCATTGGATGAGCTAGAGTATGATCATTTAATGATGTCACATATTATTTAGTATAAAATTTTCATTGTGTTGCAATCCACTTGTTTGTAAAAGAGATATTTTCGCTAATGGCACAAAAAAGAGAACTTACAAAACTGACAACTTCTCAACAATGTATGGGCACACCACATAGCAATCCTGATGTCATATTTTTTATTATTCTATTCATATCCATATGGATAAAAAGGGAGGAGCTCACCATAATACTAACACCAACACACCCTACTAGTTAATGGTGGAATGCAAAAAATTAACAAAGGGCCAAAATATGCTAAACCTTTTATCTTTGACAAATCTTTAATTTTATAAAATCCTACAATTGTCAATATATTATTTTCTCATACACTTAATAACATCTAAAAAAATACAAAGTAATGTTATCATTATATTGTTGGAAAAATGGTTAGCGCTCCCCTCGGGATTCGTGACAAGTGACTAACCACCTCTTGTGAATTCTATAAGTTTAGTGGTTGTATCAAGCATTGACAGGTTGATCTTTTGGTGTAACGACAACCACACTTGTGACAAGTGGTATCAAAGCTTGGTCACAGGTTCAAATCCCCTCGGGTAACGCTGAAGGGGAGATTGTTGGCAAAATGGTCAACACTTTCCTCAGGATTTGTGACAAGGGACTAATCGTCTCCTGTGGATTCTACAAGTCTATTGGTGGTATCAGGCATTGACAGGATGATCTTTTGGTGCAACGACAACCACACTCATAACATAAACATCATGGAACTTATGACCACATGCCTTCATTCTAATTATTTTCTCCTCCAAGATCATTGTCATCTTGTTCCTAGAACTACTGCAACTGTCAACGCTCGTGCCCTAGTTCACTAGGGTTTACAAATCCCAAATGATTCTAAGCAAACATTGTCTCCTTTGATGTCTTAGGAATAGTACAATCACAATGAAAAAATACCATTCAATAGTCCGCTTTAATCATGGCTTTCAAAAAGAAGCCCATGCATATATGTTTTCCAAAATGATAATGTCTTTTATGCACCCATAAAGCCTTCAAAGACTTTATGTCTTTTCACACTTAAACAATGATCAATTAACCAAAAGTGCCAACAAGTAAACTCAGTAATCATTGTATGAATTTGCTAATTTTATTTTGACACTAGTAATGAGTGTTGCACAAAGACAATAATATAATTACCATAATATGATGTCTCATATAATCATGCAAGAATACCTTTGTTTTTACCAAGGCCAAGACTATAATAGTATAACAAATATTAAAGCTGCATAAAAAATGTATCACTGCATTGACAAAGGTGAACCAAACTACAAATATCAAAATAAAACTATATCAAAATGTGATTGTAAAAATTAAAAAAAACTATTCCATTAAGTGTCATACCACTGCTAGTGATGTCCAATGTGATGTGCAAAGCTAATGACCTCATGGATATCATAGATCATCATTCTATCCTTGTAAATATTTCACATTTGATAAATAAACTTTGTAAATATTAGACCTTTAACATCTTTATGTACCTTGTGTACATAATAAGTGATCAATGCCTTATTAGAAAAAAGATTAATAAGACATTAATCCTTATAAGAAACAAGTGTATATAAAAGAGTCAATGTTGTAATATTACAAAGATGTAATGCATCAAATGAAATACCAATAGAATATTGAATAAAAAGTATGATAGCCATGTATAAATCATCCATGCACCATAAGTATCAACACTGAACCGAACTATACATTTGTTTATTGCACAATATGTGTCATCTTTATCACTGCAAAATGTGTAATAAGGAAGAAACAAATAGCACTATAATGAATGAGTATGTTATCTGAAATACCAAGTGTTGCAATGTGAACCAATACAAGTACCATAACTTTATGTCAATACACTGTGAACCAATACAAGTACCATCACTATATGTTAATACCAAACACGTTAACCTAGGAATGAGTCATCAAGAGAAATGTTTCTTTGTGTGTCTTTGTCATCAAGGGAAACAATTGAGAGGGACATCAAGATCCAGGTAGTGAATAGATTTTTTTGGCATCTCATGTGTATTATTCCCCCTACCTAATTGTCTTCTAAAAAAGGATATGATGATCTTAACAAAATTGTTTGACACTTTTTGTGTACTAACTAGGAAGGAAATTTTGGCTTTAAAGTATCATCTTTGATACATTGCATAGTGTAGACATCCTAAAATGGATAGACTTGCGACTTGACATTAAAAAATACTAATTTTCATCTATTAATTAATGGTTTTTTAATCATTAATTAATCATCTATTTTCTTCTAAATTCATTCCCCAAATCATCTAATCAAATTCCCAAAATTAATTAAATAATTAAGTTTATTTAATTAATTAACCTTAATTGATTAATTTCCATTAATTAATTAGTTTAATTCAATTTCCTAAAGTTTAAATTAAACTATTTAAACTTACTAATTAAATTCTTCCAATTAAATTAATTTCATTTCATTCAAATAATGCAATTCTAAAGCAAAAAGAATTCAATTATCTCACATGTTAAAAACTTTAATTTCAAAAATGAATTAAATATTCATTTATCTTCAAAGAGATAACTTTAATTAGATTGCATGGGTTACTCCACCCACCTCTTCAATTCACATGGGTTTCTCCACCCACCTCTCCGGTTCTAAAAGGTAAGTCAAAATTAGCTCTTCAATTAACCAAACTCTATCTCCTCTCTCTCAGTTGAAGAGGTGGAGTTTACTGATGGCTTCTCCAGTTCCCTTTGATCTCAACTGTTCATCTTCCTATCTCTGGGATTGGTCTCAACCGTTCATCTCATTCTCAATTCCTATATAACAAACCCTTCATAACCATTTGAAGGATCCAGGATTTCAAGCTCTCGTGTATCATTACTCTGTCAGATTGGTTCTAGCATTCAAGCCATCTTGTGACCACACATTTCAATAGCATATTTGTGACGCTCCCAAGTCATAGATGCTGCCTACACCAATACTGAGCATCACAAACAACATTTCGGAAGGAGTAGAGAGAGAAAATAGAAGCTTCAAGCAATTGGGTTTGCATTCATTTTTTTTCCTCTTATTTGCTTCTACATTTATTAATTCATAGTTTCATTTTTAGTAGTATATTCAATTGTTTTATCCCCCTTTGCAAATCGGTGCTACTAACCCTCGTTGTTGAGAGTTACAGAATTCGATCCATGCGTATATTTTGGTGAACCCGACGTGAACTTACAACCCGCGTGAAATTTGGTCATATCTTTCAAACTGCATGAAATTTTTTTATGAAATTTGTTTTGCAGGATGAGGCTGATCTAAGGAGGCCACAACCAAAAATTCAGATTTTTTGAATTTTTTATTTTTTTTTATAAATTTTCTATGATATTTCATAAAAAAATATTTATGGGCACAAATCAAAGTTTCTTTTCAAAAAAATTACATTTTTAGAAATTTCTTGAAATTATAGACATTCTCTATGATTTTAATTTTTGAGAAATTATTTTACAAAAATAATAGATCTTTTAAAACTGGTTTGTTTTTATAAAATGGATCCCTAGGGCACAAATTAAGGAATTATGATCTAAAATTATTTTTGCAAGTTTTTTTTTATGTAAGAAAGCTACAGTCCAAAATTCAGATTTTTCTGAATTTTTTACAATTTTAATCATTTTTATCATATGATTTTTTATAATTTTTTACGATTTTTTATAATTTTTAAGGTAGAAGGGATGTCTTGATCTTGATTAGGGATAGGATCACGAGGGGAACCTTGTGATGGAAGGCTAGAGTCTTCTAATGGAAAGGTGTAAGGGAGGTCTTTCTCATGATTAGGAATAGGGTCATGAGTTGGATTAAGAAACGCAAGGGGATCTTGATATGGAAGGCTGGGATCTTCATCGAGAAAGATGTCAAAAGATGGGGAGGTATCATGAGATGGAGGAGTGTCACAAGATGTAGGAATGATTAGATCTAGAGGAGAGGAATCCATGTTTTTATGCTTTGGAACATGGTCTTGATGTTTTTAGACTTGTGGGGATGGTGTGATGGATGGAGTGGAAGATTTATATTTGATAGAAGGGAGGGGTGGAAGATACCTTATTGGGGTAGATGGAGGGATGGAAGAAGAATGGGTATTAGGAGATAGGGGCATGTCTTCATGCAATGGAGATGGACATGGGGATTGGACAACTTAGTTTGGAGTTGGAGATGTATACTTTTCTTCTATTTGGTCAACCCATTCAAAGAAGTTCGTAGGAGATGACAAATACTTAGGGGGATTAGAATTGTATGGAGGTATAGGATTAGATGGAGGACACTGTTTTTCATTTTTTATACTGAGGTAAATGTTTTGAATTTCTTGGATCTCTTGGACAAGGTGATCATATGTAGAAGGGGGATAGTGAGATGGATTTCCCTTGTCAAAGATAGAAGAAGAATAAGAAATGGGAGGAGAAGTAGGATTGGATGTGAGGTGTTGAGGAGGAAAATATGGATAGTTAGGAGATGAATAGTTTTGAGGAATATATGAGGTTGGCGAGATTGTTTGATAGGTTGGTTGAATTTGAGGTATGGTTGGAGGATTGGGGTTTGACATTTGAATGTCCTCAACCATTTCATGAAACCAATCCATATTCATGGTTATTGGAAGGGAGAATTTAAAATTGGATTAGAACATGAGGTGGATGAAGATGAGGATTGAAGGTGATGGATGAATTTGGAAGAAAAATGAGAAATATTTGGAAAGAAGAAAGTGATGAAGAAATGATCTTAGACTAGGAGCAATGTGTTTAGATTTTTTATGTGAGGGAAGGGCCTCAAAGGCTACTTTGATTTGTTGATGATTAGATTCAATTTTATTATGATCAAGATTTGGATTGATTGGTTTGATTTGATGAAGAAAGTAGGAGAAAATTGGACTTATGATCGATTAGGATTGATTGAAAAAAGGATTAATTGATTGGATATGTGATTGATTGATTGATTGGATGTATGATTCGATTGATAGGATTAGGAGACAAAGTATCAAGATTAGATTGATAAGGATCAATGATGAAGGTTTAAGACAAACCTTTGTGAAATAAAATCCAATGAGGTGCAAACAATATGGATTAATGTTGATGATGTTTCCAGGTACTCAAAGATAGACTTATGATCTTGAGCAAGATAGGATTGGATAAACTTATGATCTTGAGCAAGATAGGATTGGATAGACCACTCAAGACGAACTAATGTTCTCAAGTGGCGAGATTAATTTGTTTGCTAATGATAGGGATCCTTCTAACACTCTGATAAATCTTTCTACCTTAGATTTAAGATGGAAATCTAATGAAGGTACGAAAGATAAGGATTGATATTGA
Source organism: Thuja plicata (assembly GCA_018584345.1). Classification (NCBI taxonomy): domain Eukaryota; kingdom Viridiplantae; phylum Streptophyta; class Pinopsida; order Cupressales; family Cupressaceae; genus Thuja; species Thuja plicata. The sequence goes on along the minus strand of MU223938.1, from coordinate 566,599 downwards.
TTGATAAATTCCAATGTAGATGATGGTTGTTAGGAATCATAAAAAAGAAGTAGATCAAATGAAAGAATCCAAGTGTGAGCGAATAAAAGGAATTTACCAAGTTCACCAAGAGAGATAGAGAGGAATTGCTTCAAAGAATCAATCCAAAAGATCACCAAAATACTCCAAGAATCAAAACAAGAACACAAGGATTTGAAAGGGGAAACACAAGAAAAACCCCTTGTGAAGAATATGAATATTGCACAAGGCCTAAAGAATGAGAGCAATGAGCTCGATACAATATTGAGAGCAAGATGAAAATGTGAGAAGTGAGAAAGAAGAGAAGATTATTCAGAAAGTGTGTGAGAGACATCTCTTAAGCAGAGATGAGTGGAGGAGTTTTCATGTAACTCCAATCTTCTATGAATGCCACATTCATATTGTGTGTGTGACAAATGTGAGATTCCTCTTAAGGAGGAATATCTATTTTCCTTATTAAAGGAATTACAAAATAGTGACATATCCTCCTACTTGGACTAGAGGACAAATACAAATAAGGATACCTTGGCTTATCCTTTAATTACATAGTTTCAACCAAGGAAAGATTAAATTCTAACACCCCCCTTTAATATTTACTAGGGGAATTTACAACAAGGGAATTAAACCCAAATTTTTACAATGACAGTGAAATGTCTCTTTACAAAATCTGCAATTTGGTCTTCAATATAGGGAAGAGATTTGATTGTCTTGATTCAAGTCTTGAAGTAGTCATCTTGAAGTAATAGGACATGTGAAGAGGAATTGATTCCATAAGTGGGCCTTAAATATTCACCTGAAACAAAGAAACATAGAAACACAAACCAAGGAACCTATCCACAAGAAGAATATCATCTAATATTCAAGTTAGTGTAACTTTGAAACTATAATATCAAAAAATATCTTTAAATAAATGCATGAGATATCATCAAATAAAGTAGCTAAACATAAAATCAAGATACACCAAAAGGTCAAGGTACCATAAAAAATAATCATCCTCTCATCTCAAAATAAATATGCTAATGCAAAAATGAGGCATGCATCAACATTGCATCAATCACATGGATATAGATAGTCCATTAATGAGTTACTGCAAGTAAATGGGTAGCTAATCCATAACCTGAATGACTCATGATCTAGGCAATGAAGAATGCAAACTCATCACATTAGTAAGGTTGAAAAGAAGACTGAGGGAGAAGAAACCATAATCCGAGTAGAACATATATCTCAAGCACCAATAAGTATTTGAATTGATTAGCCAATCATG
>MU223938.1:532016-542027 GCA_018584345.1 Thuja plicata | reverse complement strand
TTTTGGTTCTTGAAACAATACCCATCAAAATTTATGGGGAATCGAGCATCTAGTCTATGCTTCTCTGCCAGTCACATACCACTAAGAATTTGAGAGCATCAAGAACCATTCATCGTGGGACCAAACCATTAGCTCCATCGGCTCTAGTTGGCTGGGTAAAAACTAGTGGAGACCTTTCTTCGCTCGTGTAGCACCAAGAACATTCCAACGCATGTTAGACCGAACTGTTCCCAAGGTGCACTAAGCCAAATTTGGTAGCAATTTTTAGAGATCCATATCTCAGACCTCATGAGAGATATCAAAGATCCATGAAGTGCACAAGGACCATCTTGGGAAGGCATACAAGCATGTGGCTTGGTTCTGGGAGATTCCACTATGATTCCATTTGGCGATCGGATCTCAGTTGCTACAAAAAGTGACATTGTTGGTTAGTCGAAAGTTGCTCAATGGTGCATCTTGGAAACCGTTCGTCGTGGGACCAAACTGTCAGCTCCGCCGGCTCTAGTTTCCCAGGTAAACACTAGGGGAGACCTTTCTTCACTCGCGTAGCACCAAGAATGTTCCAGCGCATGTCAGACCGAAGTGTTCCCAAGGTGCACTAAGCCAAATTTGGCAATGATTTTTGGAGATCCATATCTCAGAGATATCAAAGGTTCGTGAAGTGGAAAAGGACCATCATGGGAAGGCCTACAAACACGTGGCTCGGTTCTAGGAGATTCCACTATGATTCCATTTGGTGACCAAATCTCGGTTGGTGCAAAAAGTGACATTGTTGGTCAGTTGAAAGTTGCTCAATGGTGCATCTTTCAAACCGTTTATTGTGGGACCAAACCGTCAGCTCTGTTAGCACTGCATTATTTTCTTTGAAATTCCTTAGCCTTTGCTTTTCCTGGGCTTTCTTGGTGTAAACTCCTGTGCTTTGCCGCGCAAATGAGGTAAAAAATCTCTTTTGAAGTTCTTTTTAAGTGTGGTCGCTTTGTCGCGTCAGTCTTTTTAACATGTCTCTAAGTTGTGCGAGTGGGCGACGAGTCGTCAGCGAAAGAGAATCGCGCAATCGCGATGAGCTTATGTCAAGTTAGGATTTGTGTGCGAGTGAGCGGGCTCAATGTTTTAAAATGTAAATCGCACAATCACGATGTCTTGTGAAAGTCAGGTTGTAAGTTAGCGATTGAGCGGGCTAAGAATGGTTAAATTTATCGCTCACTCGCTAAGAGTTAACTGTATGAAATATTAAACCAGCGAGTCAGCGACGGGTTAAAATTTTATATGTCGCGCAGTCGCTGTAAAGTTATTGCTGTCCATATCATGCTTCACGACCGAGCGAGCCTTGTCAAAAAATGAAATAGTCGCACACCCGCATAAGGTTTTATGTTTATGTCACAAGTTAGCGACTGCGCGATGAGGTCATGTTCTAGAGGTCGCCCACTCACTTAAGTTCTAACTCTCTTGTATTTTGTAGTGCGAGTACGCAGCAAAGGTATGAAGTACCAATGTGAAGATTCATCGCTCAGTCGCAGAAGCATTCTTCAAAATTCTTAAAAGTCTGCAACTGAGCAACTGAGGGACCATTCATCGCCTCGCTCACTCGTTGATGCTTTGAGGTGATCAAAAGTGAACCTGCGAGTGTGCGATGAATTAAAAGAAGAAAGATATCGCTCACTCGCCAATCAACAAAGATGGAAGTAAAAGGGTTAGCGAGTATGCGACTAAAGAAAGAAGATGCACAGTCGCGCACTTGCAGTCAGTGATAAAGTGAAGTTTTCAAGCTCGCGAGTCTGCGACTAAGCAAAGAATAGATGCCATCGCTCACTCGCGTAGAAGGTGAAATCTAGACTATTATGTAGCACGAGTGAGCGACCAGATAGAGTCTATGGTAAAGAAATGAATGTCGCTCACCCGCTCAGATCCAAAAGTTATAGTTTAAACAGCCAGCGAGTGTGCGATTATGAAATAACTGAAAGAGAAGATGCATAGTCGCTTAGTCGCCAAGATTCAGGTGATGTGAAATGCTGACTAGCGAGGGTGCGACGGGTTGAAGGTAAAGGTAATATCGCTAGCTCGCATGAACCCAAAATAAAAGCATAGAAAGATAGCGAGTATGCGACTGACATAAGATGAAGTTCAAGAATTAGGTCATCACTCACTTGCAGAAGGTGAAAAGTGGAGTTAGGATAGATGGAGAGTATGCGACCGATTAAATAAAAGGGGTGCGTCGCTCACTCGCAAGGACCTTTCCAAAAGTAAATAAAGTGCAGTGTGTTGGCTAGTTTCAGGCTGACGAGTGCCAGATGGGAAAAAAGTGTACACTCTCTTCCAGCTAGGATCAAATAGTGCAAGTTGATGGCAGAATTAATGACAGAATGAAATCTTCATGACAGTTCAAGTGCAGGAATTTGGCTTTCAAGTTGACAAGATGCAGTCCTTAATGGCTATAAGTGTAAATGATTGAGTTTGATTCTGTACAGCTCTCATTTCTGCATTCTGAGTTTGTCTACGAAGAGTAAGAAGCTTGTTGGTTTGGAGTTTTGTATCTGAGACAGTAAAATTCAAAGAAGAAGGATGAGTCAAGATATTGTTCCTGCTACCTCACAAGGGTCTGGAAAGAAGAAGGAAGTTGCGCTGAAGAAATATACAGAAGAATTTGTCGAGTTTCTACCTGGGACTCTGAATACAAACAACACAAATTGGGAAGAATGGAGCGATAAATGGTCTTAATGCAGAAATCCGGTAACCCCAGACTACTCTGGTAGTACTTTATTTCATTATTTTTGGAATAATAGGGTCAAACCAGTCCCAATTTGCAATCCATGGGATTTGAATATGGCTAAATTGATTGTGCCTGACGTCTATGTTGACATTGGTCTTATTATGGAGTTAGCGAAGAACTATTGCCCAGTGGCTAGGGTAATTAGGAAAAAGAATAAAGAAACCCTAGTCTCCATAGATATAAGATCAGTAGTTGAGGTGTTTGGAATTACCGGTGCATTGTGCACTGATATTGATTTAAAGAAAATTAAGGCTGATTATGTCAAGAGAGAGCATTTGATCAAAAAGTATGAAATGCCTAAGTTTATGCCCAGAGTAGATAGGCACCTGGTGAAGATTCCAGACAATTTCAAGCCACCTTTTGATTTATCTTTGTTTCATCATTATGTAAAGTGCACTGTATATGGTTTGAGTAGGGTCCTAGGCCTTGATGGAGATTCTACAGTATCTCAGGAGATACTTACGATAGCAATGAACATCCAGCACCCAGAAGTCAACACTGATTACGATTATGTTGGCTATATAGTTGAGGCTATCCATGCTGGATTGTTAGAAATACAGTCAAATAACCCCACACCCACTTTCAAACATTACTCTCATCTGATGTACATGATTCTATATTATAACATAGCATCAATGGAAAAGGAGCTTGAGCTATTTGTATCAGAATATGGTGTGGAGGCACCAATCCAAAGATGGACTACTGTGTGGGATAGTGCGTCCGTCAATTCCTCATTTGTATGTTTTTGCAACTGGATTGTGGATCCAATTTTTGATTTGTTGGGAACAGACAGGCACAGAATTCCATATGAGGTTAGAAAATTTCTGAGACCATGGGAGTATGTCCCTAATTGGCCCATCTCCCACAACTGGGCTGATTTCTTCTTCTTTGATTACATAACTATTATCAGAGTATATGGCTGCACTCAGCCTCCTCACATTCTCCCTAAATTTTTTCCTCCCATAATTGATTTCTTAGAATTTGTATGGCAGATTACTTGGTTAGACAAGGAGTTTCTAGAGGGGCACAAGAAGGGAACCTTTATCCCCAGATTATGGATGGGTTTTGATTTCTCTATTGGGAAGAAGATGTTTGATACAATAAATGATTTCTTAAAGCAATACAGAATGTCTACTGCAATCACTAGATTCTGTGATCCTGAGAATTTTGTACAAACAACCTTAAAAAGGATGACTCCTTGGCACAACATCAGAGACCATGAGCCATTGGATGATGAAGATGTTGTGAGAAATAAATTGAATAGACAAGAAGTTCATGATAGGAGAAGAAAGTGGAATGACCTCCTAAGAGTAGAATCAGAATGGAAGGAATCAGATAACTCATTCTCTGGTTTCTTTCCTGATCTCCCATATTTCGAGAGGATAGAACAGATTTTACAATCATATGAAACTTTGATGTCACAAGTACCTCAATTCAGTGCTAAAGATGCACAATCCAAGGGATCCCCTATTCAAATTGCCTTGCATGATAAAGGGCACCAAGAGGAACATCAAGAAGAAGAAGAAAAAAGAGAGGAACAACATGAAGAAGAAGAAGCGGGTGAAGAGGCTACTTCAGCTAAAGAGCCACCAAAGAAGAAATAGAAGACAGAGCATAAAATGGTGCAAGATAGAAAAGGCATGGTGAAAGCCATGATCTCAGAGCATGGTAAATATTTTAGGAAATTGAGAAGGAAATTGCAGAAGGAGCCAGAAGATGAGGGCCAAGGAGATAACCAAATGGTTTTATTTGAAAAAGATGATGAAAGGGTCATGATGGCAAATGAATTCATGAAGGATGATGAATTCATAAAATCTCAAGAGTTCAAATCTTTCTTGGTTAAGTTAAAATAGAAAAACTTGAGACAAGAGATAAGTACAGAGGAGGAAAGTACATATAAAAATGAGCAAATTGTACAAACACTTCAAGATTATGACCTTGAGACTGAACAAATCACAGTGGAACAAGCCAGATTGCTGGTACAAAATAGTGGTGTGATGCTAATGCCTGGTTGGGACTTGCAGTCCACATTTATTATTGATCAAATTAGGAGGCAGGAAGATCCTTTTCTTAAAACAGAATTTGAAATGGATGATGTCTTAAAAGGATCAGGTTTTGACCCAAAATCCAAAAACCTAGCAATATGGTCATTAGCTCCGGCCACACAAAAACCCTTGGTCATGACCATCAAAGAGGAAAAAAGAGCTGACAGGATGATATGGAATCTGCAAAATATTTCAGATACTGAGATAGCTCAGTTGATGACACAAGTTTCATTTATGAACTTGGCAAAAGTTGATGACCTATCAAAGAGGTATGAGACAACTTTTAGCCGAATGATGGCATTGGAAAATAAACATGAGGAAGTGGTGGTCAAGAACCACACACTTGAAGAAGAGATTGCCAAATTAAAAGAAGAATTGGAAGAAAGTAATAAGGAGAAGACTCCAATCCTTGAAGAGGCAGCCAAGGTTATGACAGATGTTGTCAAAGGGGCTAAGGAAGACTCTGCATTGGCAGAAACACAGTCAAATGATGTATCACAGGAACAGGGCATGAATGCTATGTCTGTCATGTTACTCATATTGCAGCACAGGATTGAAGTCTTGAAGAAAAAAATTGATGTAGTATATACATTATATGGGTCCCTGCAAGAGGCCTCAAAGGTAGCTGCAGAAGCTATGGTTTTCCTAGAGCCCGCCTTCAAACTTTGGTCAGGGAAGGAAAGAGTTTTAGATAAACTCAAAACAGCTATGTTATACAGTGATGATTTCCTGGACAAAGTAACAGATACCATTGATATGGTAAATAAGTTGAATGATACTTTTGCCTTTTTTAATGGCAAATCTGATTTGATAAACAGTAAGTTGCAACTGTTTGGTGATCAATGTCCACCATTGATCCCAAAGATTTATGAGGAAACAGGGGTGTTGAAAGCACAATCAAATTGGGAATCTAGTTTTGATGCCATACTAGGAAATCAAGGTATAAAGCTACATCTGGAAAAGGACACGAATGCAGAATATTGCAACGAACTAATCGATAGCTTTTGCAAAGTTGAAAGGGATATGGCCAAATTTGTGTCCGAGGCCAGAACTGCCATGGATGCCATGTGGGTGGAAGCTGTTGCCAGACTAGAGGAAGAGAAGACTTTTGATTGGCCCACTGTCAAGGAAGTGAAAAAATGGGAGGCGAAGCTTAAAGGATGAAAGAAATATGGTTAAGCCACAAAAAACAAACCTTGTCAGGCTTTGCAAATGAGCTGCCACCCGTGTTCAGTTGCTAATTTTTGTTTCTAGTTCGTTGCAAAGTTGTTGCAAAAATTTTTGTGAACCTTCCCAATATGTCGGTAGCTTGTTGCATCCTTATGCTATAAAAGGATTCCAAGACTACTGGGAAAGATATAGTCATTTTCATTTTTGAGAGGAATACTAAGACAATTGTAAACTTTGGTTTTGAGAACCAATATATTAGGTCTTTTTGGAGAAATGTCTATTGAATGTAACAAGTGATGATGATTTTTGAATAAAATCCAGTTCACAGTTTCTGAAGCATTTAATGGGTTTTCTGTCTTCATTTTAGCGTTCTGAATTTTGTCTAAATTGAATATTCTAGGAATGTTTCAATTTATATATCTGTCAGGCAGATTATGAAATACTTCTAGGGTTCTTTCAAGGAAAGAATATTAAAAAATACCTTAGAGATACTTCAATAAAGTTCAGGGTTGAAAATGAATTGGATGGATTAATTTGGCTAAGTGTATTGAGGTAGATGTACAAGGTATATCTATGTTTGTGTCAAATTCTATAAATTGCCTTAAGTCTTATCCCTAATCATGCTGGTTAAAACTATTCATAGATGACTCCATGCCCTAGGATTGAAGCACTGGTCTATTTTTCATTTAATCAAATGACTATCATTATTAAAATCAATCTTTACTTTCAGTCTGGTCTGTTCTAGTAAAAGTTACAGTGACCAGTTCCTGTAATTCCATCAATAACAAACTAGAATAATTTAGTGATTTCATTATTCTAAGTTTTTAAAGGGTAATCCCGCCCGAGTTAGTGGAGCTCAAAGTGTAGGAGGTTTCAAAACCTTGTTTCTGTTGTTCTACTCTATGCTTGGTCAGTGTCAGGGATAAATAGAGCGAACCCTTTGAGGAATATTTTCATCAGAAAGAAAAGGAAACAACAAGCTCCATCAGCTCTAGTTGGCCGGGTAAATTCTAAGGGAGACCTTTCTTCACTCACGTAGCACCAAGAACATTCCAGCGCATGTCAGACCAAAGTGTTCCCAAGGTGCACTAAGCCAAATTTGGCAGCGATTTTTAGAGATCCATATCTCAGACCTCGTGAGAGATATCAAAGATCTGTGAAGTGCAGAAGGACCATCTTGGGAAGGCCTAAAACATGTGGCTCAGTTCTGGGAGATTTCACTCTAATTCCATTTGGCGACCAGATCTCGGTTGGTGCAAAAAGTGACATTGTTGGTCAGTTAAAAGTTGCTCAATGGTGCATCTTTCAAACCGTTCATTGTGGGACCAAACCGTTAGCTCCATTGGCTCCAATTGGCCAGGTAAATGCTAAGGGAGAACTTTCTTCACTCGCATAGCACCAAGAACGTTCTGGCGCATGTCAGACCGAAGTGTTCCCAAGGTGCGCTAAGCCAAATTTGGCAGCGATTTTAGAGATCCATATCTCGGACCTTGTGAGAGATATAAAAGATCTGTGAAGTGTAAAAGGACCATCTTGAGAAGGCCTAAAAGAAAGTGGCTTGGTTCTGGGAGATTCCACTTTGATTCCATTTGGAAACCGGATCTTAGTTGGTGCAAAAAGTGACATTGTTGCTTAATTAAAAGTTGCTCAATGGTGCATCTTGCAAACCATTCGTCATGGGACCAAATCGTCAGCTCCACCGACTCCAGTTGGCTAGGAAAACACTAGGGAGACCTTTCGTTGCTCATGTAGCACCAAGAACATTTCGGCGCATGTCAGACCGAAGTGTTCCCAAGGTGCACTAAGCCAAATTTGGCAGCAATTTTTGGAGATCCATATCTCAGACCTCGTGAGAGATATCAAAGATCCATGAAGTGCACAAGGACCATCATGGGAAGGCCTACAAGCACATGGCTTGGTTCTAGGAGATTCCACTCTGATTCCATTTGGTGACCAAATCTCAGTTGGTGCAAAAAGTGACATTGTTGGTCAGTTGAAAGTTGCTCAATGGTGCATCTCTCAAACCGTTCGTTGTGGGACCAAACCATTAGCTCCATCGACTCTAGTTGGCTGGGTAAACAATAAGGGAGACCTTTCTTCACTCATGTAGCACCAAGAACATTTTGGCGCATGTCGGACCGAAGTGTTCCCAAGGTGCAGTAAGCCAAATTTGGAAGCGATTTTAAGAGATCCATATCTCAGATCTTGTAAGAGATATCAAAGATCTGTGAAGTGCACAAGAACTGTCTTGGGAAGTCCTACAAGCACATTGCTCGCTTCTGGGATATTCCAATATGATTCCATTTGGTGACCGGATCTCGGTTGCTGCAAAAAGTGACATTATTGCTCAATTGAATGTTGCTCAATGGTGCATCTTTAAAACCGTTCATCGTGGGACCAAACCGTTAGCTCCATCGGCTCCTGTTGGCCAGGTAAACTCTAGGGGAGACCTTTCTTCACTCACGTAGCACCAAGAACATTCTGGCGCATGTCAGACTGAAGTGTTCCCAAGGTGCACTAAGCCAAATTTGACAGCGATTTTTAGAGATCCATATCTCGGACCTCGTGAGAGATATCAAAGATCCGTGAAGTGCACAAGGACCATCTTGGGAAGGCCTACAAGCATGTGGCTCAGTTTTGGGAGATTCCACTCTGATTCTATTTGGTGATCAGATCTTGGTTGGTACAAAAACTGATTATGGAGTTAGATTCTATGGATTATGCACAAAATACATGAAATTTGCTAGGAGACCTAGTTCACTATTTTAGGACATCAACGACCTTCCAAAACCCCTAACTCCAAAAATTTATGAATCACTTGGCGAGAAAATAGGGTTTTCAAAAACCCTTTATCAATATTGCCAGCATATGCAAAGAAAGAGCTAGGTTGTTTTGGACCATACCCTATTGTTACAACTTTGAGACCTCAAAAATATACAAAAAGGCAAAATTACAAAGGAACTAGATCATAAACTTAACCCAAAGAATCCCCCTCTTGGGCAGTAGTTAATTGCATCCTAAAACACCCAAATATGAAATGAATTAGTCTCAGACCCTTGGGAACATCAAAAGCCCCAAATTATGGATGAATGAGTGAGTTTGACAGTATTGAAGGGTTGCATGCATGGTTATAGAAATAAAGGATTTGGCCATTGGAGGGGGTGATTTTGTGTTTGAATCCATGTTAGGATGGTATAAGGATGGTGAATCATCCATTTATTTGAGGCTACGGTGTTGGGAGCTTGTACATTGACCAAGTCCTAGATTTTAGGGGTTGTTGAGAAGCAAATTAGGGCTTTTGTACTTAGAGAGGTCTTATAATCAAATTAGTTGTAGAATCCATAGTTTGGGGTCATTTTATGAATCTGTTGAAAGTATCAAGGTCTAGGGTGAAGATGCATTAGTATTTTCTTTGGAAAAGTGGTTGAATTAGCCCTCTTAGTTCATTGACAGTGGCAAAGTTGAGTAGGATGGTCCAAAACACAAGGGGTTAGTTCTGAGATATGTTAATGAGATTGAAAAAGGGTATTCGGATATGTTATTGGTTTTAAGAGTTGTTTGGAACTATTTTGAGAAAAGATTAAAAAACCCTTGTTGTTGTACTACTATGACAGTGTATGATCACCTATGAAAGCAAGGTTGATGGTTGGGTTCCTTAGAGGAGTTAGGATCACCTATGAAATCAAGGTTGATGGTTGTGGTTGTAGAAGCCTATTGAATGAAGGATGCATAAAATGGAGTTTGGAGCATGATTGAATGGTAGGAGTATTAAGAAGTGCATTACATTGACTGAAAGGATTACAAACAAAGCATGAAAAGTACTTTTAGATCTATTCAAACATGGTGTAACACCAAAATAATAACATTAATCAAATGAAAACCAAATCTATAAAGGATCAAAAGTTGTCTCAGTGGGCATGCCACATGTATGAATGAAGGAGATTGAAAACCAAATTAGAGGTTTAGTTATCCCAACATCACAACAATGGAGTCTTTCAAATAAACACATGTAAAATAAATGTTAAATAA
>MU223938.1:495220-514730 GCA_018584345.1 Thuja plicata | reverse complement strand
TTGGTCAAATTGGAATATCGAAATTCCAATTCCATCTTTCAGAGTCGACCACAAACAGTGGATACCGTATTCTGAATACGGAATGCAAGAATTGCGGCCGATATGCCGTGGTCCAAACGGGCCCTAATTGGCTGAGAAAGTCAAGTTGAAGCCGTCACAGCCCACTGCAAACACAACGTTTTCCCCGCCCTTATTAAGGACTGCGTGAAGTGGTCCACACGATAAATGCTACTTTTTCTTCAGGGATCCCACAGTCCACTATTATGATAGGATTTCTGACTTTTGTACGGTGGCTGCCCTAGTGGGTGGGTATGGCCGAAGATTTCAAATCTTTCAAATGTCACGTTTTCAATAACAACGTAATTCAAAAGATTTTGTTTGAACTTTGTAGAGTTTATATTAAACTACTGTCACTGACTCCGCCTAGGTTTCTTTTACATTAGTCCGGGACCCCACCCCACCTTAATATTGAAAGAAAAAAAAGAACTTATAAATATGGCAAAAACATTGGCACCGACTGTGGTACTCTGTAATCATTGTGGCCGCGTAATTATTCATTTGAGGTAGAATTTTGAAGCTTCTCATGTCATGGGCAGCCGCATGAAATGTAATTTACAGGTCCCTTCTGCAATCCTTTTCTGCCTTATTGTCTACCGCTGCTGCTTTTTTCCAGAAATCAGTGATGCTGCTGCAACCACCGATCCGAAAGAAGGTGAAATATCAATTTGAATTGGTTTCTCAAACTACTAAGGATCTGTTACAGAATAAATAATGTTTATAGTTTGTTTGTATGTGGTGTTTATAGTTGAGGCACTCAAAGTAATTGCCAACAAAATGAAGATTTCGAAATGGAATTTCAGTTTGGATCCGTGCAACAATGACGATTCAAACTGGTATACTCTTTCTGACACAGACGGCCCGCTTGGACTCATGTGCATCTGCGTTTATGAGAACAATACCATTTGCCATGCCGAAAAGCTGTAAGCACCTCTCGCCTTGAAAATCGTCTTGTTTTTTAATCATTTGAGTTATGTAATGAGACTCATTTATCCTGATATTTTGCAGAATAGTGTTGTATGAAGAACTGCAAGGGATTATTCCCCCCGAACTGGCTAATCTTACCTATTTGCAAAGCATGTAAGTACTACTTATAGATTTTCAAACGTTTCTTCTTCCTGTCAAATTAAATCGGTTGGATTTATCAAAACAATGGGTAATTTACTGAACTTTGAAAACTTTTCGACAGCGACCTGAGATTCAATTATTTGAGTGGATCGATTCCTGCAACTATAGGCTCACTATCGCGCCTTGAGTATATGTAAGCGAACAAGAGCCTTTTCCCATACGAATTGTGCATTATTCTGTTTAGTTTTGTTCAACATATTTTATAATTTTGGTGTTTGATAATTTAAGTTGTAATTTGCATGTTATGACAGGTCGCTTGGGCAAAATCGTTTAACTGGTGAAATTCCAAAGGAATTGGGGAATCTTACAAAGCTGATATCTCTGTAATCTTATCATCTTTCGCTTCGGACAGTAGATTGAATTCAGTCGAATTTTAATATTGATTTCGATGAAATAATTGTGTTTTGTGTGCGCGGTACAGGAGTTTTGAGATGAATAGTTTATCGGGAACGCTGCCGCCAGAGCTTGGGAATTTGAAAAATCTGGAGCGACTGTAAGTTCATGTTTGTGTTATCCTTAAACCCTAATTTCCAAATAAAGACAATAAATTCTAGACTCAATTTTGCAATTTTTAAAATAAGTTTTAAACACTTTTTTTCTATTTTCAAACTTAATTTCTATTTGAAGGTCATTGAATCTTAATTTAGTATTAAATCTTCAATACTTGTGTAGATAATGAAAATAGCTTTTATTTTTTCTTAAATCTAATCATTTGGAGTGTTCGCATGTAAATCATATTCTTTCCTTATTTTAGTGGAGAGAAATTATTTATTTGGATGCACAAATTAACAAATTATTATTGATTTTGCACGTAAAAATTGGAGGTAAAAATTCAAGGAAAATTTAGTAGAAAATAAAAGAGGGAAAGAATTTTATGAAGCCACCTTTTTCATATTAGAAAGCCTATTAGAGAGCCATTTCATTAGGTTAGCCATGCTATTGAAATAGTGGGATGGAAAAAAAATTATGAAGTTACTATTATAATTGTTTCATGAAGTGTTCTAGAGTAGATTTTATTAGAGTTATTTTATTTAGAGTTTTTAATTGTACTCATACTTATTTTTATTGTAAAATACAATCAGATTTTTAAAAAAATCGTAGTTGTTTTAATGTACTTATGTTATTTTAAAATGTAATTAGATTTAAAAAAAATTATATATAAGGTGAATTTTTGGGTAGACTATAAAAAACACAAAATTATAGCACACACATATGTGCACTTATTCTAATCCAATATGTATATGAAGGATGACCAATAGCATTGATTGAAAAATCTAGTCTTTGGGGAGGATGGTTACATTGTGATTGCTTCCTTGTTGTATAAGTATATAGTTGGCCACTCTATAAGATAACAAAAGCATCTACAAGCATAGCGATATATTTTTTTCCTTGAGTTTTAAATCTATATTCTCCTTGTCAAAGTTGATGAGTTGTCATTCAATGAATCATGTGTTTATCTAATCTTGAAGGTATGATTGCAATAGGGGAAGCAATGAATTTATGTTCTCCTTTGCACAATATTTTGATGGAGAGTGTGTAATATATTTCATTAGAAAAAACTTAGTACATGATTGGTCAAAAGGGTGGGTGGTATGGACTCACCTCCTATGCAAATAACATGACAAAAATTACAAATTAAATAGTACCTTGTTGGTGTGAACATCATATATTACCTAATTCGTTTGTCTATTTGGTCCTTTTCACTCTTGTCTACTTAAGTTTACTTAGGGCATTTACTTTTTATGTCTTATGTTCTATCTATCACGATCCTTGCTCTTATATATAAGGGTTTCTCATTGTATGATTAAGTAATAATATTTTGTATATTCTTATCCTTTGATACAATATAATTATTCTCTCATGTTGGAGATCTTGCTTATGCTTTCATTGAATCTCCTTAACCTATGGAGACCATTTTTGTAGCTAAACCACTCATTGTATAGAGGATTCTTTAGCAACTCTTACATGTGTTAGAGTAGCAAGACCCATGACCAATACAAAAATTACAACACGACATCAAAATAAGAGCAAAACAAACAACTAGGCCTTCAAAGTAGCTATGCTAGGAGCAAGAGAAGGATATGGTATGTGCTCCAACTTGTCATTATGTTCATTTATAGTTTCTTCAATCTCCTTTTTGGCTTGTCTTCTCTACAGTGAGATGGTAAGAGTAAGTCAAGGCATTTTTTGCATGCTAGCTCTATTGTTGGATCACTTGCTTAATTTTCTTATTCAATCAAATCAGTTGCTTTAGTTCAAAGTTCATACCATCCTAGTGACCTACATTATAATTTTTGAGCTACTCACACCTCATGCTGTTCTAACTCACTTTGTTGTACAACCACTACTTACGCCTCTCTTATCTCCTCCTCCATATGTTAATGTAATTGTTGAATAGACTGCACAAAACTATCTATGGTTTCAATTTATCTATAGAATAGGTTTCAACCTATATATATATATATATATATATATATATTTCAAACTTGCAAACTCTATGAATTGTGAATAAATCATAGAAATTGGAAGAATAAGGTCCATTACATGTCTTAAAGGTCTATACATAGCCTAATAAGAAGGTCAACTTCCATTTCCACTAGAAAGTTCAAGTTAGAGGTGGTGTGGGAAAAATATACCATGGCACTTTTGGCTTCTCCTTCCTCTTTGCCATGTTCTCTCATCTTGTTATAGAGAATGGTGTTTGGATGAATCTAGAGTCTAAGACTTATAATGTGAAGGGTATCACAAAATGTTTAGTTATCCTAATTAAGAATTAATATGATCTAAGAGTGGACAATGCTAATTTATCTTATTGTAGGTATATGTGAATGGGATCTCACCAAGGCAATAATTACGAAAAGTCTTAATTAAATTTAAGCATTCTGGCCGCCTCTATTGAGCTGAGTAAGTCGATTTGACGCCGCCATAGACCACTCAAAAACACGTCGTTTCCCAACGCAGTCATTTAGGAACCACGTTTTCCCTCGATATCCCGTATGATAAATGTTGTATTTTCCCGAAGGGTCCCACTATCATGGCACCGTGGCTAAGGTGCCGTGCGTTCTGGCGGCCCCATAGCCACGGTGGATAACATTGCCGCTGACTGTGGTACTCTTAGGCGCGTAATTATTCATTTCAGCTTGAATTTTGAAACTTCTGTCATGGGCAGCCACACAAAATGTAATTCTCTGGTCTCCTCTTAAATTTCCTTCTGCCATATTGTCTATTGCTGCCGCTCTTTACCCCAAATCAATGAAGCTGATGCAACCACTTATCCAAGAGAAGGTGAAACCTCATTTTAAATTGGTTTCTAAACTAATGTAATAGGGATTCATTTCAGGATAAATAATGAGTTTTAGCTTGTTTATTTGTGGTGTTTATAGATGAGAAACTCAAAGTAACTTGCCTTTATACCTTTTCGATTTCTTCTAGTTCTTTTTTATTGGTGGTGTTTGGTTTTAGATTCTTGCTGTTTGAGAGAATCCACATTCTTTCCCAATCGTGTCATAATCTAGCTTTTACGAAGTGCTTTTCTGTTTATGAATATTTTCCCTGTTCTGCTCTAGCTGCATAGGTTTATTTTCATATTTTCCGGGCCGTTTGTTTACTAGATGGCTCTTGTTCAAGGGCTGCGTTGGCAGTCTTGGTAAGTTGGTATTGGAATCTTCAGGAATGGCCAAAGTATTCCTCGTTGTGCCTGTAATAGGAGAAGGGCTCAACGTTACAACAGAGGAATAGGAAAAGGGTAAGGCATTGTTGAGAAATGCAGAGGCAAAAAGGAATGATAGAGTATTTGGGTAAGAAACAGTAGAATGCTGAATAGAGTATTGCTGGAAACATAGTAAATGTACTCACAGTGTAATATTCCTTGACCTAAAAAATGCTGAATAGAGGCTCAAGGAAAATCGTTAAACACTTTGCATACAAACCTCTTTACTTGCTGTTTCTATGTTTCAGTCTGATAATGATTGTTTGGAATGATGTCAAATGTGATTTAAATGCTTTCAAATGGTTACTAAGATGTTTAGGCAAAGAACCATAATACAAATGCAATTCTTTTTGTCTTTTTGAATGCACATAGATAATCCACACAATGTAAACATGCACCTACAACAGCTAGACATTAATACAAACAGTTGGCATGCAAACTAAATATGAGAGAAACAACTCTTGACATTCAATCCCCTTGGGGTTGTACCGATATTAGAATGCAATGAGATTGCTTACAAACTGAAATGACAAGCAAAGGCCAAGACTCTTGGCTCACAATGATGTATCCAATGCAAGTACCAAACTGATATAAATGTGCATTTACAACTGCTTAGAACAACGATTAATGCAACAGGAAAATGATGCCAACTACACTAGAAAAACATGAAAGAACCTAATGTTAAGAAGTTCTTATGATTGATGAAGACGTGGCAGATCCTTGTGCAAAGAATGGAGTCTCTTGAAGCCAAATCGTGCCTCTCATGCAGCCGCCACTGTTCTAGCATGAACTTCTGATATTAAATCGTAGCAGCAATAATGAAGATCTTCAACAATGTCTTCTTTCAATGTATATAAATCTGCAAAAGATATTCTCTGAAAACCCCTTGAAGATTCTGAAAGAAATGTAAATCTTATCCAATAAAGCACCAATTGGGCCTCTTTATGAAGCCCACAGTCAAACAAAAATTCAACTGGTCTCTCATAGTCTCAAAATTGCATAAACTGGAAAATTAACGTCCTACAATGCTGGAAATCATAGAAACCCTAGGTTTCATGGCTCAATACCCAAAAGAAAAGACAAATGATCATCAATAATGAGTTTGATTTGCTTTTTGAAGTCTTTTATATCCTCTCAACTCTTAAATGCCTTTAATTTCCTTTTGAAATCCACTTTTAGGGTTTTAATAAATCTTTATAATAACTTTTCAAAAGGGTCAATCCCTTCATTTGGTGCAAAACAAAGTAATATAAAGTATATATATTAAAAATACTTATATCTCCCTTGAAATTGGTACTTTATATTATTCCTCATATGCACTTTATAACTTGACTTTATAATCATTAAATGTCCTTTGATAATAAAGTCATTAAATGCTCTCACTTTATAATTTGATTTTATGATATTAAATCCCCTTTAATTATAAAGTTACATGAAGTCAATATAATATCCTTGAAATAATTAATTATTATTAAAGTAACACTTGATTAACAATTAAATGTCATAACTCCATTAATAACCATTATTTAATTATTCTGAATTCACTATTGGCGAGCCCACTGCTCCCATTCTCCATTTGGATGCCTTACCAAAAATAGTAAGGGTCCTTCTCTAACATTCACTAACTTAAGTTATAAATAGTAAGTCCCTCAAAATAGAACCATAAACCTCTGGATATTAATGCCTCAGAACAAATGAAATATCTGGTGAGATAAACACTTACAACGACTATCTGAAGAGCTCTAAAACTCCCAAATCAGACCCTCTAATCCACCATACTAGCCTACGAGGGTCAAAATAATAGGCTAATCACTCGAATTCTGATGCTCACGAAAATGGGGACATTACAGTCCACCTTCCCTAAAATTGCTTGTCCTCAAACAATCTCTACCGCGAAGTAACTCCACTCCACCAGAGGTCCAAAAGATGAACTGTGAAATGTGCCACACATCTCCAACCAATTCTTGTAGTACAAACATAAACACAACTGCGCAAGGACAAACATCATGCCAACTATCCAACCCCTGCGCACAAGAATAGCGCATCAAAATCAAAACATGTTCAAGAAGGCCAAGGATGAACTGGCATATTCTCAACACATTGAACATGTTGCAATGCTCAACTGTAAACCCTGTCTAGAATCCAGATGCACCCAAAGAATCCCAAACTCTACACTCAATGCTCAGCTGAATGTTGGGATCCCAAATCACTCTGCAGAGTACTCCATCCAAACCATGTGGCATCAATATGATACCATTGTATGATGATCTTTTGCATAGATACACAACCAAAAAGTAGTTACACCATGTTAATGTTGTACTACTTTGGGTTTCATGTAGACTCCATCTTGTGAGCTTTTGGTGAGGCATATTTTTTTGACAAATACTCTCAACACAACCAATCTTAGTGCTCCACTCCTTGTAGTGATCCCACAAAGTTTGTCATCATGCCATGAGGAAATTGTCCTCTTAATCTCATGAAATTATTCTCTTGATTTTCATTCCAATTATTATCAATATGTATCACAAAAAGAGGATTATAAAATGTTAGCTCTGCATCCAAGTCAAAGAGAGGATTATGAGAAGATTTAAAGTAATTTCCATCCCTTTGTTCATGCCACCCTTCTTGTTATATTGAGTCCATTTCTTGCCCATGATGGAACACTCTCTTTATCCTGTTGCATGTGACAATATGAGATCCTCTTTTGAACATTCCTCTCAACACAATATTTCTTCCATCATCATGGAATTTTAGCTCCATTAATTTCAAATTCAAGGTGATTTTACCCAAAGAACAAATCCATTAGACAACAAGAACAATATTGGTGTCTCCAATGCTCACCACATAGAAATCAAATAGTTTCCCAAATGCAGATTCAACCGTTGAATCTTCCTCGAGCAAGATAGTGAATCCATTAGCAACCATAAACCTAAATCCTCCAAACTTTTCAGTCTTGAGTCCTCTTCGTGCTTTAACATCTTCATTAATGAGGTTGTTTGTAGCACCTGTACCAATAAAAGCAACAAATTGCTTCCCATTGAGCATTCCTTGAACCTTGAAAGAATCACTTTCTTTTTCCTCTTCAAACTCTTTTGGTGCTTCTTCCTCTCCACCTTTTTCTATTTCAGCTTGCTGTTGTAAATTTTTTGATTTAAATCTATTAAGCTGAATTTGCACACAATTGACGATTTTTACCTTTTTTAAAGCACTTATGACTAGGGGCTTCCAAAAATTTTCCTCCTCGGCTCATTTTAGAGGTCCACTATTTTCCAATGAAGACTATTTGTAAGGTTGTAGCCTTAAAAGAACCATATCTCCTATTTCAAATGCTCTTTTAGTTCGATGTTGATTAACATGCACATTTTTATTTATTTTGTGCTCTCCATAGTTTCTTCTGAGTGATTTCAAAATTTATCGAATTCTCTTGACTGGTTCTTTTTCTCTTGGTGGTTGGCTATTTAAGATAACCAAACCCACAAAGGATAAAGCATCACAACGATATAAGGCCTTGAAAGGTGTCATCCCAATGGACATGTAACATGTGGTATTGTAATAATGCTTCGTCAATTGAAACCATTTTATTCAAGTTGTCTGATGCCTTGGTACATAATTTCTTTAAAATCCCTCATTTATTTGTTGACAGTTGTTGTCTATACATTAGTTTGTGAGTGATAACTGGTACTTGGAGATAATTCAGTTCCTATTAAATGAAAGAGTTTATTCCAAAACAAGTTTAGGGACCTACTAACTCTATCTCTATTTATTCCAGCAACTCATGCACTTGGTGTTAAATTTAACTGATCAGATCTGAATTATGCAGTCCAATTTCTAATTGAAATGAAATGGATTTAAGTCTATGAAGTCTTTAGATAATTTGATCTATAAATCACTATAAATCTGATAATAAAACAAGTTTAAGACTATCTAGATCTAGAATAGATAACTCAGAGATCTAATCTAAGAAATGAAATGCACAAAGACTCCAATGTACCCTGGGAAAACCTCCCACTTGGAGGTGAAAAACCCAGCATCAAAAGATTATCTATTTGTTTAACTTTAACATACAACTCACAGTGATTTGTTGAGGATCGAAGATAAATGAGGCAAATCAGATTATATTGCCAAGGAGATTTATCGCTGCCAAGAACTGGGTGTGCTTGCTCTCAATCTTTCAGCCCAGTAGTGAATTCGTTGACCATGATATATTTGCCGCCTTCAATGTATTCGTTGTTCCCTGGCTTAGAAGTAAATCACTGTCAATTGTAGTCACAGTATATATATGTCACTGTAGATATGTGGGTATGCTCGGGTGTATATTGATCAGATCTCGGTATACATATATATCACAGTCCTGAATATATTCGCTGCTATGAATTTCGCTGTCCACCTTGTATGCTCAGATTAGTATGTAAGTCGCTGCCTTGTATTGATCTTTGGTTCGCTATGCTGGATTAGATTGTTGTGTGTCGTGGAGATATATTTTCAATTACAATCTCCTCATATATATATGAGGTTTAAACAAAAAATATTCCAAGGTCGGCCTCCAAGGCCGACTTGGAAATTCCAATTATAATTTGGTGCCATAATAAACAATGATATGGCGATTTGGGCCTAACCCAAATATTTTATAAACTCAATGTATTACAAAAAAAAACGAAGGGCCCGATATTATTATTTTAATTATCCAATTAAAATAATTATTTAATTTTCC
Organism: Thuja plicata; assembly: GCA_018584345.1. Lineage (NCBI taxonomy): Eukaryota > Viridiplantae > Streptophyta > Pinopsida > Cupressales > Cupressaceae > Thuja > Thuja plicata. The sequence goes on along the minus strand of MU223938.1, from coordinate 505,125 downwards.
AATTAAATAATTAATCCACAATATATTATTTAATTCTCCAATTAATATATTTAAATTATTTAATTCTCCTAATTTAATAATTAATTCATTATTTTAATTCTCCTAATTAAAATATATTATTTAATTCTCCAATTAAATAATTAATTCATTATTTTAATTTTCCTTAGTAAAATAATGTGAAGCTAGAATCCGATCTAGCTACCAAACAATTAACACTCCCTCTTAGCTAGGGAGAATTCTAGCCAATATCATGGACTCTTTCCATGAACTCCATCATGCATACCTGCAGAGGATGGATCCACCTTGCATTGCCCGCACAGGGTGGAAGAGGACTTGCCTTCAAACATAAATACACTGCCACCTTGCATTGCCCGCAGAGGGTGGACTTTAACCAATTTCATCACCACCTTGCATTGCCTGCAAAGGGTGGAAGAGATCTAAGTCTCAAGTCTTCTCTTACAGAAGACACCAAAATTACAACTCTACCTTGCATTGCCTGCAGAGGGTGGTCAATAACATATCTTCACTCAAGGAAGATACAGTACAATGTAATACCATACCATACCATACCATGCCATACCACCTTGCATTGCTCGCAGAGGGTGGATAATACAATATAATCAAAGTACATCAATGAAGTTGAGACTCCCTCTCAGCTATGACTACATCCATGGTCTATTCATCATGGCTACTCCCATGAGCAATAATTAGATGTCACCTCATCGTGACATCAGTTATCACAAGATATCCACATGATATCTACTACATAAAACTTTATGACATGAATCCAAGGCTCACTCCCTCTGAACCAATAAATCAGGATCTTGATAGATCCGCTAATCAGCTCCCTCTATCAAGGAAGCAATCCTTTCTGAATTTACATGAATTGAGGGAACAACATTCCTTTCAATTTGTACAAGAAGTATCCATAGAAATCACAACAATTTGAGCCACGTGGAAGGTAACAAGTCCTTGACATAGGAGTCATTCCACTTACAATTTGCCCTTAGAGACTTACCATAGTCAAAGTACAACAAGACACCTGAGCACTATTAACACAAAATGCTGCTATGACTTCTGTAGAGTAAGAACAAGTGCAGTTAGAGGAACATTTCTTGCAGCCCCAAGAAGTCATGACGAGTCCCAGGTTGAAACCTACTTCAGAAGTGATCTCAACTTAATCTTAAGGCAGCAGCCTTAGCCTGAGTCTTCTTCAGAATGCATCAGGTTCTTTCTCTCTCTGGATTCAATCTCTCATCATCCTTATACTTCTCAATCCATCCTGATCAAAGAAGCATTTCAGGGAGATTAGTAATAGTTCATAGAATCAAAACCTTATAGAAGAGAAACAACAATGCATGATTTATTTTTCTAATGAAAAACTACATAAAAGTTTAATGATCATTGTAAAGAATGCTTATCTCCATCAAGGATCAATAATGTTGAGACTGCCAACATCAGTTCCTCATGTCCTCATGAGAGATACTGTATTGTAGAAGTTTCAATCCCTTCAATGATAGACCAGCGCATAACCATGACTGATATAGTGACTCAGATTAGAATGCATACAAGCATTTCTCCTATTCACAGGAATACATAGGAACTTTAGATCACAGTCAAAGATGTACCAAAGCCCAATAAAAGATCAGCCTGTATCATTTCGACTTGGAACTTGTATGATAGCAGCATCTACGTTACATAAGTAAAGAACAAGTCATACATTAGGTCTCATATTCTTGCCAATCTGATCACATATCTGAGGAAGGCGACTGAGCAAGAGGAGCCCAAGTTATTCCTGCAACTTGACATTCCTGATCCAAATTTTGCTAAATTGAATTACTCATTTTGTGAGCTTAACCTAACCATGTCTACAATCAGCTCACAAAAGAAAGATAACATCCAAATAGGTATCATCAGAAGACTTAAGCAATAGAGATCAAGGATACAACTGCACATCATCAGATATGTTAGTACCAAGAAAGTTCTAAGTCATCAATAGTACATCATTACCATAGTCAGAAGGTGACACATTTAGTGATATACCTAACAAGTTGTAAGCAATTTTCGCAAGACGAAAGCCAATACTACTTGGAGCAATAGACTACAAGAATACTTTCTTACATCTAAACATTTACTCCACTAACTGTTGAGCATTAATGTTACAAGGTTCTAGAATAAGAAAATACTTATCAATCCTTGTATATGGAGCCATCCTTCTGGACCCATAGCACAATCATTATGATAATTAAAGAAAGAGCTGAATAGTTCAAGACTATGAGAATACTTTCTTACATCTAAACATTTACTCCACTAACTGTTGAGCATTAATGTTACAAGGTTCTAGAATAAGCAAATACTTATCAATCCTTGTATATGGAGCCATCCTTCTGGACCCATAGCACAATCATTATGATAACTGAAAGAAAGAGCTGAATAATTCAAGACTATGAGGTTAACTGCCATCATATAAAGATTGATCAGAACAGTTAGCATAAGGATTTGTACAATGCCATCCCAACAATCATTCTTACTAAACATTATATAGTACAACATACTTTGCTTTTGAAGGTTGAATAAAACAGAGAGATGAGTGTGCCTAATCTGATCAGAAATCATCATATTACAAGATCCATTAAGTAACTCAAATTGTCTTTCCAGTAAAAAATCAGATGAGAGCATTAATACTCAAGAATACACCTTGTATAGCTGAACACAAATGCATGGTCAAAAGGACCAGAACAACTGAACCAGTCTTATTCAATAAGACAAAATCAAGAAAATACTTACTTTAAAAGATAAGGAATATTATGTAAGAAGCCGTGACAAAAATACATCAGAGTTTAAAGGAAGTGTTCTTACACAAGAGCAGCAGTGCAAGGCTCACAGCCCTATACGACATTCTCATACAATCATAAACATTCGTAAGGCAAATACAGTCCATATGAAGTTAAAAGGGATTTGAAGCAAAACAGAGCAGCAAAACCATCCAAGAAATTTTATAACTGGATATAAGGCCATAGTCCTTAAATTTGATCAAGGACAGATTTAAGTACAGAGTAAGAGGTTTCAATTAAAGCTTCCATGATCTTTCGAAAGATGCATCAGAACCATAAAGCATCAAGGATCAGACCATAATAGTCAAAGATCACAGACTACTGCACCAAAAATCCATAAGTTTGCAACTGAAATTAAATACTAAGGCTGATACAGGAATCCAGAACTTATTTTGAATTTTGTCAAATCAATCATCAACTATTTACACAACGATTCATATCACGAATTTCACATTATTCAACCATAGAGGACAGAATATCAGCGATCATAACTTAGGGTCAGATCAAGGGCAATGCTCAAACAATTACAAGCCTTAGGATATCAATTAGACTAGGTGCACAAAATCCACACATGATAAACAGTCTTTGATGAAAAGTTAGTAGGCTAGAGTGAAAACAATTGCCCTAGATAAGATCTCAAACTAGGGTTGCAAATAAAGCTCAACCTAAATGATCCCTCCTTAGCAAGAGATAAAAGAGGAATGAGAAGACCTGTATCCAATGATCTTGCCATAGTACCATTGATACCCTCAATCTGTAGACAATTGAACTTTCTGATTCACTTCAGATATAATTTGCAAAAGAAGTACATGATCTTTCTACAAGCTGTTTAGGCTATATAGTAGGAACTTAGCTCTGATACCATGTTAAAATTAACTGATCAGATCTGAATTATGTAGTCCAATTTCTAATTGAAATGAAATGGATTTAAGTCTATGAAGTCTTTAGATAATTTGATCTATAAATCGCTGTAAATCTGATAATAAAATAAGTTTAAGACTATCTAGATCTAGAATAGATAATTTGATCTATAAATCACTGTAAATCTGATAATAAAATAAGTTTAAGACTATCTAGATCTAGAATAGATAACTCAGAGATCTAAGCCAAGAAATGAAATGCACAAAGACTCCAATGTACCCTGGGAAAACCTCCCTCTTGGAGGTAAAAAACCCAGCATCAAAAGATTATCTATTTGTTTAACTTTAACATACAACTCACAGTGATTTGCTGAGGATTGAATATCAATGAGGCAAATCAGAATATATTGCCAAGGAGATTTATCGCTACCAAGAACTGGGTGTGCTTGCCCTCAATCTTTCAACCCAGTAGTGAATTCGTTGGCCATGATATTATTGCCGCCTTCAATGTATTCGCTGTTACCTGGCTTAGAAGTAAATCATTGTCAATTGTAGTCGCAGTATATATATGTCATTGTAGATATGTGAGTATGCTCAGGTGTATATGGATCAGATCTCAGTATACATATATATCGCAGTCCTGAATATATTCGCTGCTATGAATTTCGCTGTCCACCTTGTATGCTCAGATTAGTATGTAAGTCGCTGCCTTGTATTGATCTTTGGTTTGCTATGCTGGATTAGATTGCGTGTCGTGGAGATATATTTTCAATTACAATCTCCTCATATATATATGAGGTTTAAACAAAAAATATTCCAAGGTTGGCCTCCAAGGCTGACTTGGAAATTCCAATTATAATTTGGTGCCATAAAAAACAATGATGGGGATTTGGGCCCAGCCCAAATATTTTATAAACTCAATGTATTACAAAAGAAAACAAGGGGCCCGATATTATTATTTTAATTCTCCAATTAAAATAATTATTTAAATTTTCCAATTAAATAATTAATCCACAATATATTATTTAATTCTCCAATTAATATATTTAAATTATTTAATTCTCCTAATTAAATAAGTAATTCATTTTTAATTCTCCTAATTAAAATATATTATTTAATTCTCCAATTAAATAATAAATTCATTATTTTAATTTTCCTAATTAAAATAATGTGGAGCTAGAATCCGATCTAGCCACCAAACAATTAACACTTGGAAAACCTCTTTGAAGAATAAATCAGCCATTTGAGATTCCTTAAGTTATGTGGATATGGAAAAGAAATGACCATATTTAGAGAATCTATGCACCAAGGGCAATCTCCAATATCTGAATTATCCTGGTAAATGGAATGGTAAAACTTTTAGTCACTATGACATTAAATCAATAAACAAAAAAATTATTTTCAGCCCCTAGCAACCAACCCTTCATCAATGAAGTTGTGCGTACTATTAATTAGCAATATAACTTTTCAACCCTGTCCCAAGCATCAATGTCTAGGTTCCAATTGTTTTCCTACAAGAAAAACATAATTGGTTTTGATGTAGCTCATTTTTGGTCACCTCATCGAACTGCTTTTTTGTGGTAATGTTTTCTGGTGAGGAAACCCTTTATGAAAAGGTTTCATTTTCTGCCCTATACGAGTTTGCTGATATAACATATTCTTGGCCACTGAAGTTTCTAAGTTCAGAATTTTTAATAGCTTTCTATAGGGTCAATGGGTCAAATGCCTTAATCAAAACCCTAAGAGATTCAATTAACCTTACAATGAAAAGGAAAATTTACATTCTTTCAATAACATCTGGCACTGTTATTGATAATTTTTGGAATACCTCAACATATTTCTCCATTGATTTCTCTTGCTTTAATTGGGCCAATTCTCCAAAATGAACTTTAGGATCATTTTTATCTAACCTTTCAATCTACTTTTTTTGAAATTCATCTTATGTGTCTATCAAACTATTACTTTGATTTACCAGCCCATGGTACCACCATTCATGTGAGCCTTCCAAGTATAAGGTGACAATTTGTTAGCATCATCATCCTTCCTAGGTTCAACGATAGTTATGTGTAACTTTTGTACTCATGCACGAGTAGTACACATATTTGAACCATCAAATGTAGATACAGTTAACTTCCCTAAAATTTATTGATGGTCATGTTGCCTTGGTTGATATTGAGGTTCAACTCTAATATTGTTTCTTTTCATGGTTATATAATTAGTAAGAGTCATTAGTTCTTAAATTTCTGGAAGGAGATTTCTATATTTTACATTGGGCTTTGTGCTTCCCTCACAAGAACTTCTTTCCTTTGAATAAAATAGGACAAAGAGATCTATCCATACACCCACCCATGATTTTCTCTGTGTGACTTCTTCTTATTAATATTGCTGTTATAATGTTATTGACTTTAAAAGGATATTCTTCATAATTTTGCATGATGAATTTTTTTGGCGTTTTTTGGTTGTCATACTTCATATGTAACACCCTTCCCATCACATCTATCATAAGGTCAAACTTCTTTCAAACATATCTTTAAGATCTTTTTAAGTTTTCTTCTCTCGTTCCATATTTATTTCTGCCTCAAGTTCCAAAAGAGTTTCTATTTCTCTGTTCTTGGGCAATTGATTTTGAATTTTTCTAAGTTCTCTTAGCTGATACTTGCTGGCTTTGGCACTCGACATGGCAAGGAAAAGTCTCACTAGTTGGCAAGATCCTGCTTTGATACCATTGTAATATTGTGTTCAATTTTTTATTTTTAATTTCTATAGAGTGATATATTTGAAGGAACCTATACTTATTTCAATTGATATTTTTGATAATTAATTGAACTTGCACAGCCATGATCTCCATGTGAAATCGCTCTTAAGGAATTGTGGGTTTTCATTCTCCAATTGCAGATCTAGAGGGATTTCATCCTCAGGTTAATTGAATTGTAGTTCCATGCTCCTAAAGGAGTAGAAATGAGATAATAAAATGTTTCTCAATGATGCTTTTTCTCCTTGCTTGGTATCTCTGTCTGCCACAACTTTTCACATACTCTTTGATCTTTATTTATTTAATTAATTCTTTTATTGGAGTCAGCTGCTTTTAATTTTCTGCGATTCTTTTTACCTTGTGATTACATTATATTTCTTATTCTAGGATAAATGTCGCAGTGAGCATTTTGTTTATGTCTTTATAGTTGATTTGTTTTTGTCTCATTCGACACTTCTGATCCCCTTTGGCAGCTACCAAAATCAATAGTGTTTAAAAATAAATCTTCCTTATCCTATAGTTGCTGTTCACAGCTGCATCCCCTTCCAAACTCCCTTAATAAATTTAATATTTCTAAATATTTTAATCTGTGTATACTTTTGAAGAGCAAATATTGCAATTAGTCCTGTGGACATTGTGGCCTTGTTTGTAATGGTTGGTAGCAGAGCCTTAGCAGATATATGGGTGAATCAGATGCCATCGAAGTAATGTGGGTTGTTGATGATTGTATCCTTGATATCTATTTCATAGAATTATGAATCACTTTATAGTCAATATTGGTACTGTGCCATATATATGATGACGTGATAGAATTACATTTCCATGGCAGTTATATGCGAAGCAATCAAATCAGTGGAACAATACCAACAACGTTTTCCAATTTAAAGAAGCTGAAAGTATTGTAAGTAGCTTGATTTTATATACTCTGCATTTTTTGCCGTATTCAAGTTCTGAAGTTGTCAAATCTGGTAACTGGTTATCACTCATGTCCGTGGAAACAATGTTTTCTTGTGCAGTTGGGCATCTAGCAACAACTTCACCGGAAAACTTCCAGATCTCATTGGAAACTGGACCCAACTCGAGGACTTGTGAGATTACCTATTCTTGAACTATTGCTTGTTTTTGGTTTTTATGTATAAACATATGTTTCTTTTTCCCTTTTCCATTTGTATAATGTGTTTCTTTTTCAGGAAACTGGAAGGTACTTCTTTTGAAGGGCCAATTCCTTCCACCCTATCAAATTTGACTAAATTGACCAGCCTGTAAGAATAAGGACCTTTTCATCTCATTTACTCAATTCTAAATGCAAAAATTACTTTTTGGATGTGACTAACTAAGAATCACAAGTGAAAACAGTTCTTTTCTGTCATCCTAATTTGCTAGTTGTTTTTTCATAGGTATTTACTTTTTTTTGGAGAAAATTCTCATTTTAATGAATGTGTATTTAACATCTTTATCTTCGATGGCATGTTCTCATTCTGATTAAACAGCATCATCTGCGATCTACCTAATGGTGGCACATCCCTTCCAGTCTTACCAAACCTGAAGAATCTCACAACATTGTGAGTAAGAAGATAAAGTGTTTTTATGTGTATAGGAATATGGTCACGAAGCTTAAATACTTGATGTGAATTTGTTTCTAAATTTGATTTTTATTTTACTTATTTCACTTATACTACAATGCTCTTGACTAATCTTGGCAGATTTTTAAGAAACAATAATATCTCTGGACAAATTCCTGAATACATTGGAGGATTGGGCGAACTACAAATGCTGTAAGTTATTCTTGAAAGCTTATGGGTGTTACATAACTAAGAATTTGTGTTAAGGGAAAAATCCTTTAGGGGAAGCACACTGGTTTTAGTGCATGACTTGTGAGAAGAAGTCTCTGTCCACTTTGCTACACATGAAAAAAAAGGATAGATAAGATAACTTAAGCATACATACGAAAGAGATACATCAGCTTTTGAACTCAAGCATTTAAGAAGTTTTGGTGGCATCCCACTCGTTCACAAATTGGTGCTGACTTCTCACGTGCCCTGCAGTATAAGATTAAATAGTGGATACTATATGATACATACTATATGCACTTGTATCAAAAGTGAGATATTTACCAGATTATAATTTCAAACTGTTACATAATTCATTATTTACATCTTACATTTATTTCATGCCATGCGAATATCAATATATATGTCTTTTGTCTCGCTAACATTAAATTTAACCCTCTTGCCAAATGCACTGAAAATCTTATCATTACCAATCTTTACAAGTACATGAAGGAGTAAGGTAATATTCTTGAAACTCTTCTAGATTGTCCAACTGAAAAGAGGTCACATATTGTGATGCCCTCTTCGGTAGAGTAGCCGGAAATGATCCTTTAGCCAATTTAATTCACGTAGGGCTTTGTGAGGGAATAATTTAATTAATTAAATAAATTTATCTAATAAAGTAATTTTCCGTATGACTTTATTGTGACTAATTAATTAATTGTAATACTATAAAGTCACTTTATAAAGTGCTTTATGGATTTATTTTAAGGTGGGAAACTAAAAAGGTACTTGGGAATGTCCTATGGGAAGTTATAAAATGTGTATTGGAAGCTCATTTGCATATGTTAGATTTTGGATTTGATTTTCTTTAAGGAAACTTGGAGCTTTCAATGAGAGAAAAGCCCTAGGATGAAAACCCAAGAGATTGATTTCAGTGGTGAGAAATTTACCCTAGCCAACAAGTGGAATCACATAGGTTTCCGTGGGTGTGAAACGATTGAAGACTAGATAATTTTTTGGAGAGTTGTAGATAAACGAAAAGTTAGAGATTATCTTTGTTAGGCTAGGAAGTCTGGTTTGCCTGCCTGGGACCTTGGTACCGGTCTAGTTCGAACAGGGTTTGGTTCCAGTCTGGTTTGTCTGCGGGTTCAAACCTAGGCAGGCTGGTTTGTCTGGGCTGAACCAGGGTCGAACCAAGGCAGACCCAGGCAGACCAAGTGCAAACCAAGTACATTTCCACTGAGAAGCATTTTATAATTTAGTGCAGGAAACAATTATTACAGAATTTCTATGTTACCAAATTCTTCCCTGGCAACCCCAAAGTCTGGTCCGGTTCTTGCAAAAGTCTGGTCCTTATCATATTCTTGCAAAAGTCTGCCCAAATTCTGTTAGACAAACCCGACACGAATTTTGCTGTTTTTATGGTGAATCTGCAAATCTGTGGCAGGACCCAGGCCGAATTTGGCCAAAAAATGGATTTTTTTGCCTTTTTAAAAGTTTATTGGTCTATTTTAGTCAATCCAACCCTCCAAACCCTAAGATACACCAGTAAAAAGGCCAAAAAGGTAAAACATATGTCATTTGGATTGAAACATTAATATATATGGTGGTGTATTTTGCTATGTTGCTTTACTATTAGCATAGTGGTGTATGAACTTATTTGCTGCTGCATATATATATATATATA
>MU223938.1:460110-495170 GCA_018584345.1 Thuja plicata | reverse complement strand
TATATATATATATAAATTTGTACAAACGAACCCAAAACTAATTTGAACCCACCCCAGAATTTTTTTGAACGAATTTCGAACCTGCATCCGAACCCGAATTGGAACCGGCAACTTGGCAGAATTTGAATAAGATCTTTAACATTACAAGACAACATTTGCTGAAGTTCAGATATTTATTATATCAAATTAAACTAGCCTTCAAGATTTCTTCCAGTGAAATTTTTATATCCAATTGCTGATAATGACCCCTATTTGATTAATTACAAGCTCTTTATAGCGATAAGTAATATTTTAAACATTAACCAATATCTTCAATAGGTGAAGGGAGTTGCAAGCTACTTTTTAACATTTTTCAAGTAGGATGTTAATTACAAATAAACAAGCTTTTTGTACAGTGAAAAAGTAATAAGCATTTGAGGACTTGGAAAGCGAGCATGTTATTGGTACAACCGATCCCATTGGCATTGTTTGTGAATCAACTAATGCCTTTGATGAAGAAGAAGAAGATGATGAAGATTTAGATAATCCATTAAATGATTGAAACTTAGCGTAAAATTCCAATTTTTGAAAGTCAAAACAATGATACTTGAACTCAATATTATTATTTTAATATTTTGATGTTGATATGATGCTATGATTACAAGCTTATGGCGTTTTTGTTGTTTTTATGATACTATGCAACATTCTAATCTTAACACATGCTTCTAGGATATATATATATATATAATTTTTTTTTTCCATGTTTTTGTACTAACAAACCCAAACCCCATTTTAAAATTTTGCCATACCGGCAAACCGGTTCTTCGAACCTGAACTTGAACCCAAACACGAACCAAAAACTTAGTTGTTGGGTGATAACATTAACCCTTGTTTGGGCAACTAGAGATTGTCATTGTTGGATGTGAAGGGCATTTTCACAGGATTGAGTGGAATATTTACGTTGCTAGATGCTCATGTGTGTGTGTGTATTGCTTGGCATGATAGTTTTGTGTATTGCTTGGCATGATAGTTTTGAGCAATACAAAGGTTATTGGAAAGAGATTATGCTGGTCAATGCTCCCAGTTTGAGTGTGGTGTGAAGTTTGATGTCATTACTAGCAGATTTGGGGCAGGCAATTTGGAAGCATACCTACAGCCGACACGAACTTATGAAGGGATTCCAAATGAGTTAGAGAGCTTGGCACGAAGTTTGAAGGACCCTCACATGGTGCGCAAGGATGTCTAAGTAGAAACAATTCTATAACATGCTAATCTATAAGGCCCCGTTTGTTTCGCGGAATTGGGAGTGACACTTCCTGTTTTTGCAAATCCGATGTTTGTTTCTCTAAATTGCAATTCCGGATTTGTCAAGCAAAATCGGGTTTAGACACCAAAATGAGTGGCATCATCTTCCCACTGAATAGGTGGAATTAGAAATCATATCCTGGTTTTGCGATAATAAGGTTTTGAGTCAAATTCCAATTCCCCAAGATGCAAAACCGGGATTTCAAAACCTGATTTTGTGATAATAAGGTTTTGAGTCAAATTCCAATTCCCCAAACAAACGGGGCCTAACAACGGAAATTCTAATACAATTTGCAATAAATTTATATAAACTAAAAATTTCACCTATCTATCATTGTAACAAAAATGAAACTATTTCTCTTTCACATGAACATGAAAACTTTTCCATAGCTGAATTAAGTACCTTTAAGTGAAAGGAATAAAACATCAACAAAAGAATTGCCGTCACGTGAACATGAATATATATAGCAGATTTCAACTGCTTCAAATGAAATGGAATATAACTATATAATGGAAATAACTGCTTTCATTCAAGTAATAACAAAAACCTGAGAGAAGATAATTATTGTGCTTTTATCCATTTTGGAAGTTTTAAATCTTTATTGCCTTTCGGAGAGAAGGAGAGCATCATCAAAGGTTTTACCTCCCATCCATTGACCATTGGTCTCCCACACAACTTCCTTTCGGAAGTGGCCCAGCCATAAACGAGAGGTGCAGAAACTGGGCTAAGTCTAATTGCCATCCGAGTCTAGTGTTTAGAACCTACATAAATCTTAGTTGGTCACACCCTCTAGGTTCCTCCCTTTATGAGTATGACCTTTCTTATTAGACTTGTTTTTCTGGTTCATATGATTGATAGACGTATGCTTCTCGCATTGCGCTACCTTGGCCAAGGTTTATAAATATACTAGCACTATTACATGCTATTAGATTCACCTCCCTTACTCAATTATATTTGAGTCTAGTTGAATCTCTTGGTCATATTGACCTTGTCGGGTCCCTTAAAATTTTCCATTTTGAAGTTCCAAAATAACTTGATTTTGTTCTTGGTTCAAAGATAAAGGACACTTTCGAACTAGCGAAGGAGGTATTAAAATGAGATGGTCTTTATTTTTCCAAACTGACAGAACACATGTTGAAATACAATGGGAATTAAATGCTAATGAGCTTGAAATTAAAAGAGCCAATGCATGAATTAAAACAACACAAGTGACGATCGAGCTCTAAGGATTTACTGAGACAAAAGCGAAGTCGATCAAAGAGAATCATGGAGATAGATTATAATTGAATTCAAATAACACAAGATATATTGATACAATTTCTCTAGGGTTTGCAAATCAGAAAGAATTCTATCAGAAGAAAATCCCTGAGAAAATATGCTTAAAAAATGTTGTAATTTCTACATGCTGCAAAAATGATCTCGCCAGAGGATGACAATGATCGAAATTTAACAATCTAAAAAAGACCCAGTTCGGAAAATCAAATTTTCTATCTCCAGTCAAAAGATTATGTTCGTACAATCTATTTTGGGCTGCCGACCAAGCCCAAATCCGAAAGATAGGTAGTTATCAACTAATTAGTTGATTAGTTTTTCTCAAAAGAGTTTTCTAAATTTTAATGAAGATTGATGTCTTTTCACCCTAAAGGGGTATGAAAACTATTCAACCACATATATATGTGGTGTAAAATGTAATCATAAAGAACCATCACATTGTATAATATACATTAATAGTTTAATTTTTAGAGTTAGACTCAACAACTGCAAACATGAACTCTGATGTACTATTTTTTCAAAATCAATAAAGGATCTTTGTTTCTGTTTCACTTGTGGTAAGAAAGTTAAATTTATTTCAGGTTAGTCCCTTGTAATAATTGAGAAGATCAATTACTATTCTTGTAATGCTTGTGTAGAGATTTATTAGTCTCATATCCCTGTTTGATTATCAAGGGGTCTGTGAAAAGGTTGTGTTTCCTACTTCTTGTTCAATTGGTCTTCTAGCCAAGCAAGTTAAATTCAATTAGACTAGCAAGGATATAATTAGGCTTAATTTCTCTACATTGATAGCATTTGAATAGTTGATGTTTTCCCACTGGGGAACAATAGTTTACTGATGCATAGACATTATACAGGAAATGTAAATGACATAAGATAGATCATAAATACCGAAGCTTTCATTAATCATTCGTAACTTGAGTACATCCACAATAGTCACCATGATATATCTTCCAAGAGAAAGTACATTGGTTATATAAAACTCGAAGGGGTGTGACCAAAACATCGCCACCCATTCTGAACCGTCGTCCGATAGTAACTAAGTACCGTCAGAACACACATAATATAACTAACAGCATAAAGTAAGTTCTATGGCTAACATCATCCCCCCTAAAGAAAAGTCGTCTCCGGACGACAACAAAATGTCCGGGACAGAAACAAAATAGGAATTATGAACCACTACATACAAGAACTAGGACCGAGAAGAAGAGGGGGGTAGAGGAAGCGTGTTGATCTGATGGAGGAACAGGCACTGTAGTGGAAGACCCCAACTGAGCTCGAAGCTCATACACCTGTGCAGTTCTGGTCTTCAGATGCTCTTCAGCAACCATCTAGAACTCCAAAGCGGACTTAATCATCAAAGCAACTTCCCGAAGTTCGTGCTCCTTGGCCAAGTTCTCCGCCTTTGCCTTGGCGAGGCTAGTCTCAAGTGCCTGCTCTCTGTATTGGCTACTGCCAACTGCTGCTCCCAAGCCACTGTCTCCCTAGCTAGGTTCTCCGCCAGAGCTTTTCGTGCTGCCTGCGCAGCTGCCAACTCTTGGGTATGCCGAAGTAAGTCGCTCTCCACTGCCTCTAGCTTGGTGCCTAGCTCCTCCCGAGCTCGCTGGGTGGTCACCAAGGCTGTCTCATGGGCCGACGAGACATACTCAGAGCGCCTTAGTGCATAGTACCTGTCCCGAAATGTCTTCTCAAGCTCTCGAACTAGAGCCTCTACCTCGCTTTCAACTACTGGCATAGGAATAGCCCATGCTGCTAACATTGCTAGAGTCTCCTCAGTTGGCCACAAGCGCGTCTCGAAACACTGTGCAAATGTGGCACCACAACCTACTCGTGCAAAGGCTAGGAGACGCCGCAAATCCTCCACTATACTCGCCATAGCTGGAGACTCAGCTCCGGACACCAACCGACACCCCCGGGTAACCATATCGGCCAAATAGGCCTCTACATCCTCTCCTTCCAATGGGTCAGACCGGGTGAGGGTCGCAGGGCGAGACAACTCCGACCTGCTCCAAGGTGTCTGTGATGCCACACCGCCCACTGTCGGGGTCTCCTCCAGCGGCGTCCCTACAAACTGAGTAACTGTCCCCACGGCCCCATCCTGCTCAGATTAGGACGAAATATCCGTCGCCACTGTAACATCTGCGGAGTCTATACCGATAATCTCTGGAGGTTCCTCCCGTTGCGGAGAGAGAACTGCTGCCTGTGGATCAGGAGACAACTGGAACCGTCGGCTAATCCAAGAGTGCATTGCTCCAACACAGGTGAGGTCGGCCGGGGGAGGTGGATCAGGAGGTGAGGAGTCCTGCAAAAGTGTTGCGTCTACTGTCACTACGACATCCGATCCAATGACCTCCATCCGAACTTGTCCCTAGCTAATATCTTGAGTGTCCAGTTCATTGCCGTCTTCGGCTACTAACGTGGCTACCGCCTCCAAGATGGTGGCCGCCGGAGGTCCACGGTGAACCGCGGTTGTGACTATCCCCACGGTAGGTGGAAACTCGGCCCCGGGTGTCAAAGACTCGGAAGGGTCCTCCCCACCTAATGCAGGAGAGGTCAGACTCGCCTCCGAAGTAAAGTGTGCATAAGTAGACAATATAGGCGCGGCGAACTGAATCAGTGAGGCTGTCGGGGTGGAGTCCTCTGTCTCCATTCTCACAGTCGCTTCTACCATATCGCTAGCTGACTCCCCAAAATC
Source organism: Thuja plicata (assembly GCA_018584345.1). NCBI lineage: Eukaryota > Viridiplantae > Streptophyta > Pinopsida > Cupressales > Cupressaceae > Thuja > Thuja plicata. The sequence goes on along the minus strand of MU223938.1, from coordinate 489,918 downwards.
ACTATCCTCCTCCAGTTTAGAAGGCTCAGGAGTGGCTTCCCGCCCACTATCAATATCCTCCGGGCTGGATGCTACCACCGCTTGCCGACGACACTTTTGTCCGTTGACTGTGCCTCCTGTATCCATATATCGCCAGTAAAATATGGAGGGGCTTCGACTGACAGCTTACCTTGTGGCTTGAGTTCCAACTGGGCTACAGGAATTTGCCTTAGTGCGGCCTCAAGAAATAATGCGATGGCGTAGTGGGGCATGTAAAAAGTCCTGTGCGCCAGTGCCATAAACTCCAACATTCTGTCCGCGAGCACCGACACCCAATCATAGATTACACCATTCATTAACACCTGCATGTAAACAATCTGTGGTAGGGCAATATCAGATGCTCTACTCGATCCCGTCAACCTGCTTTTGATCATGTCAAGGATACAACACCAAGGGCCTTCTGCCACGAACTCCTTTTGGAGGCCTCTACCTCTGGTTGCTTTGACAATGGAGTCTAACTCCTCTGGTGTGAGTCGACGACGAACCCGCTTGATCCAAGATTCTTTGCTTTCTGTTGGCATCTTTTGTGTCTTGGTCTCCACCTTTCGCCTTGTGGGTCCTCGTATGCCAAAAATGCGTGTGAAGTCCTGCGCTCGATAGGAAATGGTGATCAAGTGTTTCCGATACTCAAAGGTGCTCGTCCTCGTACGCTTGTTGAAGCTCTGTATCATGACCCTTAAGGTGGGCTCAAAGTTATTCACCGGAAACAGGGGCATTTGATTAGCCCAATGGACACCCGCATGCTGCAAGCAATTTTTCCTCTCATCGTTCTCAGGGGTTTCTTTCCACCATTTTCGGCGTTCGAGGCCATTGAGACATTCAAATGCTACAGTCTGAAAAGTGATGGCTTCTTTTTCATCCTCCTGCTGCGTCAACTTTAACTTCTTCTTGCTACTGGCAGCCGCATTAGTGTGCCCTGCAACTTTAATTCCAGAAGGTAATACCTTGACCGTCTTGTCAATGCCGCCGAATCTTGCTGAACTTCCTACCTGTAATTGCGCTTTCCAACGTCGCTTGCCTGCGGATTGCATCTTTAACCGTTTTCTTTGGGGTTCTCTTTTATAATTCCAAGAAACCGTTATAACCGCCGAAGTTTGAATACTTGCCACCGTACGACTGCTTGCTACACCTAGGCGATTATTATTTGCTCCTTCAAGTGCTGAATGGATCCGCCCCTAAATCACCGTAGCAATATCTGCATAGTGATATCCTCCCACTTATGTGTTTACTCATTTGCCCTTTGCGCAAGCTGTTTATATGGCGCCATGTAGGGGCACACCGTTCAGTAACCACAGTGGAGCCTCTACCTCTGGTTGCTTTGACAAAGGAGTCTAATTCCTCTGGTGTGAGTCGACGACAAACCCGCTTGATCCAAGATTCTTTGCGTTCTGTTGGCATCTTTTGTGTCTTGGTCTCCACCTTTCGTTTTGTGGGTCCTCGTATGCCAAAAACGTGTGTGAAGTCCTCTGCTCAATAGGAAATGGTGATCAAGTGTTTCCGATACTCAAAGGTGCTCGTCCTCGTACGCTTGTTGAAGCTCTGTATCATGACCCTCAAGGTGGGCTCAAAGTTACGCACTAGAAACAGGGGCATTTGAATAGCCCAATGGACACCCGCATGCTGCAAGCAATCTTTCGTCTCATCGTCCTCAGGATTTTCTTTCCACCATTTTCGGCATTCGAGGCCATTGAGACCTTCAAATGCTATAGTCTGAAAAGTGATGGCTTCTTTTTCATCCTCCTGCTGCATCGACTTTAACTTCTTCTTCTCGCTACTGACAGCTGCATTGGTGTGCCCTGCAACTTTAATTCCAGAAGGTAATACCTTGATCGTCCTGTCCATGCCACCGAATCTTGCTGAACTTCCTGCTTGTAATTGAGCTTTCCAACGTCGCTTGCCTGCGGATTGCATCTTTAACCGTTTTCTTTGGGGTTCTCTTTTATAATTCCAAGAAACCGTTATAACCGCCGAAGTTTGAATACTTGCCACCGTACGGCTGCTTGCTACACCTGGGCAATTATTATTTGCTCCTTTGAGTGCTGTATGGATCCGCCCCTGAATCACCGTAGCAATATCTGCATAGTGATATCCTCCCACTTATGTGTTTACTCATTTGCCCTTTACGCGAGCTATTTATATGGCGCCATGTAGGGGCGCACCGTTCAGTAACCACGGTGGAGCCTCTACCTCTGGTTGCTTTGACAACGGAGTCTAATTCCTCTGGTGTGAGTCGACGACAAACCCGCTTGATCCAAGATTCTTTGCGTTCTGTTGGCATCTTTTGTGTCTTGGTCTCCACCTTTTCGCCTTGTGGGTTCTCGTATGCCAAAAATGCGTGTGAAGTCCTCCGCTCGATAGGAAATGGTGATCAAGTGTTTCCGATACTCAAAGGTGCTCGTCCTCATACGCTTGTTGAAGCTCTGTATCATGACCCTCAAGGTGGGCTCAAAGTTACGCACTGGAAACAGGGGCATTTGAATAGCCCAATGGACACCCGCACGCTGCAAGCAGCCTTTTGTCTCATCGTCCTCAGGAGTTTCTTTCCACCATTTTCGGCATTCAAGGCCATTGAGACCTTCAAATGCTATAGTCTGAAAAGTGATGGCTTCTTTTTCATCCTCCTGCTACGTCGACTTTAACTTCTTCTTCTTGCTACTGGCAGCCGCATTGGTGTGCCCTGCAACTTTAATTCCAGAAGGTAATACCTTGACCATCCTGTCCATGCCGCTGGATCTTGCTGAACTTCCTGCCTGTAATTGAGCTTTCCAACGTCGCTTGCCTGCGGATTGCATCTTTAACCGTTTTCTTTGGGGTTCTCTTTTATAATTCCAAGAAACCGTTAATACCGTAATTCTATGAATGTATAAACAATTGCTGATAATTAACTATTTGAATGATGCTTAATTCCAAATGTATATACTGATACAAAATAGCAATGATTGCATAACAATCAGAATAACAAATATTTGCTGTTTCTGATAACAGATAAATACATGCACGACTGAGATGGATCTCAGTGCCTGGCACTGCTGCTGTGTCTGATATACAATGAATAATGTGCAAATATGCAGGCTGTCTCTGATATGACAATAATAATATGCTTCAATGGTGATGCCGTCTCTGACTGATCTTTATATGCTTGCACCGAGTGGTTTCCGAAAGTGCAATATGCTCTAATATAGAGCGATCCTCAAAGGATACGAAATATAATATATTCTCCAAATCATGCTTTCATTCAATAATGTGATCTTCAAAAATATATGTGCAATATGAGATGAAGAGGGCGAGGGCGCGTCTGAAGAGAGGCCTTCTAACCTGAATGGTTACCATAATAATCATGTAATGATTATCATGGTAATCGGTGGCTACCAATTACCATACTAATCATGCCATAATGTTTAGTTATGGTGTGTAAAAATAATCGCAGGTATAATGCGATTATATGCAAAAGGCAAGGCTGTGTAATGTATGTGGTTCCACCAACAATGACTGATTATTAACGTTGGTCTTTGGCCAACGTAATCATCATAGAGCTACTTACCTGGGTTGCTGTGATGTCCATATCGTCTTCGACAGTAGTTGATGTCTGCTAGCACTCAACAATATGTATATTGTTTACATTGGAGTATTTCCCCATTCAGGTACTCCGTATTACTTTGTTCGTATCTGTTGTTTATACTTCCATCTATCGATGTCTCCTTCGTAATTTGACTGGTCGATAGATTGTATCTTTACCTGTATAGATGTTGTCACCAAGTGTTGATATCTTTGTTGTTGTTTCAGATATTAATACTTAAGTCTTGGTATCTCCCACTTGATATTGTTTCTTCCATTGCATATGCCACTCACTGTACTGGCGCTATGATACTTATGTCTTTGTAACCTTACACACCCTCAACATCCTATTAATTCTCGATAGCCTCCTTATTATTGTTCACCGTAGTAATCAATATCAATTTTGTATCCACTAATCGTATTGACTGATGGAATCGATAACCAATTTGACCATGTTGCTCATAGCGGACTTAAGTCCCTAGCTTAGTCTTGAGTGTTGACTTCTGCTGTACATCGCTTATCTTTATTGGATGCTCATTATATGTATCTCTTCTAATGGCGGCTTGCCATCATATCAGCAATTTAGTCCCAAACTTTGTACTTTTGTTCCTTTATTGGCTTGTTGATAGCTAGGAGCTAGTAGAAATAAGTTTAAATGTTTAATTAAAACTTATTTTAATCGCACATCTTAATGTCCTGACTCGGGGTAATTACAAACAACCATACCCAACCCTACAACTAGGTGACCAGATGACCAAGATTACTTATCTATAGGTTCCTACTTAGATGACAATTTTGACCTTTTCCTCACTTCAGCATCCTCCCTCCCTGATGATACTCTCCCTCCCTTCTTTGAGGGTGACCATTCTCTTGCATCCACTGACATGTGAGGTAGTTAGCCATAACTTTCTTAACATTCTGATTTCAGTATGTTACAGTTAAACATTTCTTGCTAGCAAAAAATCATCTATATTCATCAACATAATGTTCATCAGTATACATCATTATTCATCAATATTCTTCAATATTCTTCAATATTTAATCAAATGTATCAATATTCTTCAATAAGCATTATAAACATATTTCAACATTAACCATACATTTCCAATTAAGCAGTTAAAACAGTTCTTTGAAAAGTTCACAAAGAAGGGATGTAACAAATTTGATGACATGATCATTTATATTTTGCAAGAGGATAACTATTTGATGAAATATTCCCATCATTAATGAATATTGAATGAGTATGGATGGTGAAATCTTGTTCCAAATATTCCAATAAAAGTTAACTAGCAATAGCACACAAAAATCTTCACATATTCCAATGCATACAAGATGTTTAAGAAAATACTTATGTAATAATATTAAAAAATCGAGAATTTTTTGGCAAGGGAAACTGGGTCAGATCATTACTGTGGTATCATAGTAGTGTATCTTGCCAGCCAATGGGGATTTGTGCAAGTTTTTGATAGCAAAAATTTTGTTTGCAGTTAGGAGGTCTCACTGGTATTTTATTAGATAAAGGCCAAAGCCAAACAATCCACTTGAATAGCCCAAATTTGAAGATTTATTTCTGATAGAGCTGTGTGTAACATGGCTGACAGGGATGCTCAACAAAATCCTAGTATCATGCAAATTTTAAATGATTTGGCTAGAGGACAACAACAATTGGTTTTCTTGATCACTCAGACAATGCGAAACAATAATGTCAGTCAGAACAATGCAATTAATAATGATAATAATGGGAACAGTTGCGACCATGGAGAATGCAATAGAATAGTTTTATGTTGTTTAATTAAAATGGGTGAGAAACAGAGCCATGGAAACTAACAAAAAAAGAGTAAAATGCAAATGCTTTGTATACACTTGCTCTAATATATGTGCAATGGATTTGTTGAGATACAATATATCTTTTGCCAAAACACTTGGGTGATTTCAAGTCTTGAAATTGTCTAGAAATTGAAATGCTTTTGAATGTCAAATATATTTAACAGGGATTTGAGCTTTAACAATCTGAGAGGACAAATACCAGATTCCTTGAGAAATTTGAGCTCTTTGAAGTACTTGTAAGTATCACATACATGAGAGTTATTTGAAAACATTGTCTTTGTAATGTTTACCATTGATTCCATTGTCTCAGTTATACACAAACATTATAATGATTATTGATTGTCTTTTTGTGAACACTGCATTTACATTTCAGGTTTCTTGGTAGCAATAATTTAACGGGACCACTCCCTTCATGGCTGAATGTAGCTGGTAGGAAAATGTGAGTAATATTTTTTATAGACCTGTAACCGTTGGTGCATATTTAAGAAATTCCCTTACATGATTTAGTAGCAAAGTGCAAACTTGTAAAAGTGATGTCTTTGTGGTGAGAGGTACTATAAAATGAATGAATTATGTATTACTTTCTTTCCTCAAGGATATGGATAAGCTCATTATATTTTAATTCATTCTGTGGTAACAAGATTATACAGATGGCTTCATTGTTCAATTAGTTGCGTATCCAAAACAAAAGTTACCAATAAAAACTTTTTATACCGTGATTAGGAAATTTAGGATTAAATTATATTGGATAGATGGGAAAATTTACACATCTATGGTATACTTTTAGATAACTTAGGCTTGAAGTGAAGATGCCCCCTATGTAAATTGAAGTGCCATCATATGAAGTTTCTTGCAATGGTAAACCCTTGGAGAACCAAAGTCCATATTGTACCAAGGAAAAACATGTAAACATTGCTCTATTTGTGCATTCATAATATTTCAATTATGGAGGTGCATACAGGAAAATATGATCTTGAAATTTACTTTTATGACAGATTTCAAATTATATTTAATTGAACTTTTGATTCCTCTCATCAACAAGGATTTTGGGATCCAAAATAAAAATTATCTTATTGGTCAACCAATTTTCTTATTTCCGTGAGGGATTAGATCAATAATATTTAAACTCACCAAATGTTAATAGAATAGGAAAAGAGGTACCTTTTTATTGAAATTTAAGGCAATCTTATCACTACTTTTGAGTAGATGTGTTCTTTCCCAATGAAGACATTATAGATTAAACACTATTTATTGATGCGACCATAACTAGAGTTTGACAGGTGTTGCAGCACCTTAATACATGACAATTTGTTGTTTGAAATGGTTTGTGTCTTGTTATAGGTAAATATTTGCAAGTTTGAAGAATGATTATTAAGTAGATTTAGCTTCTGTATATCACGCCTTTGCTGTAACTTTTTGTTTGATGGTTCAAGTGTTGAATGTGATTTTGTGATCCAATAAAGCACCAGTCAAGACTTTGACCTCCCATTAGTAATAAGTAGAGTAGGACTATTGTATTGACAAAGTCAGCAAGCACAGATTTTTTTTAGGTGGTGCTATGAGTCTATGAGCCTAGCAGTAAGTTGATAGTGTTGGTACTCTTTGCTCTTGCAGGGTGTTTGATGAGTGGGAGAATATTAGAAAGGTGTCTCAACCTTGCTAGTAATATTTAGAATCTAAAAAGATTGTTTGATAGAACTTCCAAAGGCGCCCAACATGTAGATCTTTGCAAGCTACACAATTTGTAAAAAGGAACCCAAATGGCTTCTCAGATAAAAAGTGGCATTCAGAAGTTGGGCCTCCCACATTGCAAATGTTAAAATATCTATGAAAGATAAAAGAGCTGTAAGAGGGCATTACACTTATTGACCAACTTATGATGTATTCTATTACATGTCATAAACATCTTTGTATGGATATAATGGATTCAAAATGGAGGGCGTAAGTTGGTGAGTGGATTAAGATGAGCTTATGGTAGTTGGAAGGGATACGTTATTTTTAGCTCGTGGATTCATCTTAGGATTTGGGTGTTGGATTCCTAACTAGGGATTTGCACATCCCATTTTGGGTGGTTTTGCTCATTGTTTCCTAATGATCATTTAATGGTTTTAAACTTTTATGTATTGCTTGTTTTATGTATTGGGTGTTTGAGATGGAAGTTTTGATTCTGAGTTTGTAGGTATTGTTTTGTTTCCAAAATTACTCCAAATCTTTGGTTTGAATACTTTTGTAAAGGCTTACACTCCACAAGTCCATTGTGGCCTTTTACTATTGAGTAATATGTTGAGTTGCTATGGAGTGTGGGCTTTTTCTCCTAAAATGGTTTTCTCACGTAAGTCACTTCATTATGGTATATTGGTCTAGTGTTTATTAGCTTAAGTTTTGCACATGGTTCCTCTCATGAACTACTATATGAATTGTATTTAACACCTCTACTTTTAGTAGATTTGAGATGGATGTAAATGCAATGGATTAGAGGGGGGCTACGATAGCCTTTTAGAGACCCTATTCAAGTTTGTAGGGTTAGTTCAAGCCAAGCCCCCCAAGGATCGTATAGGCTCCTTTGGAGTAGCAATCTCTCAAATGGTCACGGGTCTAATTTCATTGTTCATTTTTGAAAAATAAAAAAGGAAATTAGTTCTTTGCACTCTATATGAACTTAGATGGCACTGTGGCTTAGAAAGTAAACTTTTTTTTTGCCTCAAATGCTCTTAAATCTAATTTTGATGATTTGACTATTGTTCCATAGGGTTTGAAGTTTTTTGTAGTCAATGGCATTGTGTGTTTGGCCCAAAAATATCTTGAGACTACAACTACTTAAAAGTTGAGAAGTTCATAAAAGATTTTCAGGAAGAGTGCGTGGCAAATTCCACCACAATCACTTCATCAAAAGTCTCTCCACTAGGAATGTTTTCCATCGTTACTTTTCTTATTTTTCTCATGTAGTTTGGTTGTGTGGGAAGGGATTCTGACTTGTTTTAGAGGGAGGATAATGTAGACAATTATATTAATATTGCCATTGTTATGATCATTGTATGAATTCTGTTGTTATCAGTTGTATTTTTATCGTTAGGTTGTTCTCTAATGACTCTGGTTAGTATGTTTAGTTGTTAATGGTTGTGTGTAATCAACCACCATTGGGTATTCTTGTCACATGAATAGCATGATGTATGATAGGGTAAAGGCACTTGTATTAGGGTCCTCCCAGTGCTACAAAAATATGTACTATGCACTATCTAATGATAATGCAAAGCTGATATGATCCGTATATTTCGAAGTATTATATGCATTGGTTATTTTCTACTTGCTGTTGTTAATAGTTCAGTCTTAAGTTTATAAAGGGCTTTAAGGTTTTATGAGGTTACAGATGCATTATGCTCTCTCTTATTGTAATGTGAAACATCCATTCAGACACCAATTCATATATGGCATTTGGTCATCTCTAAGCATCACCATTTTTTATTTCTTTTAATTGATTGATTTATGTGATTCTTTTTTTTCCAGAGATTTGTCATACAACAATTTCTCAGGGCTGATTCCAACATGGTATAATGACGATCATAATCTAACCATGTAAGAACTTATGTCCACTTATAGAAGTGTTTTTCTCAAGTTTTTTTTTTCTTTTTAAAATTGAATTACATTCATCTTGAATTTATATATTATTATTAGAAGGAACTGCAGATAGAAAGGCTCCCAAGTTCTCTATTCTCTTATTTTGCATCTATGCTTCTTGAGTTTGTCTTCTAGCTTCAAAAAATTGCAATTCCTTTGTGTTTTGAATTCTAGAAAGCATCTCTTGATTCTCATATGCACAAACTTGTATTATTAACACATCTATTTGTTATTCAACTTATAGAAACTTGATTGGAAATTTCTTGGAGAGCAATGCAACAAATCAAAGGTTATTTTGCTGATGCATCTATTTAGTTTAGGTTCATTCTATATTAACTCTATTTGAGAATTACCAACTCTATGCTCTATTCTGCTATGATTTACTAGAATAGATATTTTTCCACTGATTGAAAGTATCTAAAGAACTTTCTTGTCTTTCTTGTAGCTTATTGGCTTGTCTCCAACAAAGCTTTCCATGTCACAAAGGAAAACCAAAGAGTAAGTACTTTATGCAATAGATTTTTTTTAAATAGGCATTTATGTACATCCTCGTGTCATCCATAAGAGAAAAGGGACAAATATATAGAATGCATTTCATTTAAGTCCAAACCACTTGTATAGTAATTTTTAAGTTTCATTTTTAATTGTCATTATTACCAATTATATTAGAAGGTAATGTTAACAGCTTAGGCTGCATGTTGAATTACCTTTAATAAATAATTTTTTTTTGGCTTATTAGAATTTTTAGTTATATTATTAAAAACACAAAGAATATAGAGTTTTACAGCTGTTTTGTACTAGATATTTATTTGTAGTGGGATTTTCATGTGATTTGAGTCATTTCCTATATGACCAACTTTTGTAAGTAGTTATTATATGAACTTTTAGTTATTTAAGTTGGCAATAATTATCAGGCAAGGGAACCTACAAAACACAAACTCTTTTGAGCATTTATCAGTATGGATGACAAGTAGTGATTATAATAAAAAATTTCATTACTTTGGGCTTTTCCATAGACCATTTCCCATATATTAAAGCTTTGAGTGCATGTAATTTTTGAGCTTTCCTTGTCTCATAATTATTATCATCGTGGGATCAACCCCAATCTTCATGATACCTTTTATTTTGTAAAGTAGTTGGAGCTCCTGTAATGATATTTAACAAGTTTATTTAAAGTTGGATTTTGATCTCTTTATAATTAAGTCAGCTATATGATGACCGATCTCTGAGTAGTTACTTTAGTGACCTTTATTTCATTTATGTTGGTAATAATAACAAGGCAAGGAGACCCACAGAAAATATAGATGCCTTAAACAACTTTTTAGTAATAGGATCAACCTCTAATTATAAATGTCTAGGTAGTTTTAAATACCTAACAAAATAAAGGTTATTGAGTCAGTGGGTTGATTCCAAATTGATAATAATTGTGAGACAAGTGTAGTGTATACATGCACTAAAAGACTTTCCATTTAGGGAGTGGCTACAGGGTAAGTGATTGATTACATTTATTTCCTCTCCCCAACTAACAAATTCTTAAAGTGCTTGTGTGCTTAAGTGGTTCTGTTATTTATGTAATAACTACTCATGAAAATCATCTTAAACTGACTTAAAAAATCACGTGAGAGTGAAAAGTAACAAAAATATTGAAGTCCTTGTTATGGATGAAGTTGTAATTTACAATGACCTTGTTATTTGTGGATACCTTGTGCCTTCTCATTGATGGATGACTTTTTACGGACAAATTTCGTGTAATGACACAATGCCTTGTTGATGGATTCCTTCTTGTTGGCAGATGCCTTCCTATCAAAAAATGCCTTTCCTATGGATGGATGCCTTGTGACAATGGACAAGGCAATGGCTCACCTGTACCAGAGTTTGTGTACTAGGATGACAATTCCTTTAGTTTGATGGAATGTTTTTGACTATTACTTGACCTCACCATTTCTACTGCTGGTTTTTTCTTTTCATTTCCACTGATTGTCCTGCTCTGAGAAATTATTTGTTAATTTCTATTTTAATTTTTGATCAACCTTGCTCATGCATTGTGGTTATCCTAGATGGATATAATGGTGAATAATAAGTGGATACTAAAATACAAAACAATGGTGTTTATATAGTACTAGTATTGATTAATTTTTGATACACAATAGAGGATATAACACAGCTGTTTGTGGAGAAGTGCGTCAAAATGGAATTGACAGGAAGAAAGTTGGCCAATATGCTTATTTTCACATCATTTCTGAATGACGTGTCACTATTTTTTTTTATAGAAAATACAAGCCCTATGAATAATCTTTGAATTGTTTCTATTAGAACAAGATAGTTATAATCTTAAAGACATCAGGTCACACCTATACACCACAAACTGCCAATAGATTTGTAATAATTCCAGTAACGTGGTTGCATAAATCATACCCCACAAATTATGCAAACAACAGTTTTGGCTGATTATGGGATCTATGTAATGTCCCCTACTCGGAGGCTGCCAATTGTCAATGATTAACGAACATTACTATGCATTTTAAGAAATGATGAATAATTCATATAAATTTACAATTAAGCCATTTAAGCCCAATTCCTTCTTCTCTCTTAAACATGCCAACCTTAAGGAGGATGGGACTTTCCATGTCGCAGGGCGCTTGACACCAATCTAAAAGTAGGCTTCCTCAAGGCATTGGGACTGCATGTTCGTACCCATCTCGGGATTTTCCCTCAAGGCATTGGAAATACATATCCTTACCCATCTTGGAATTCACCTATCTTGTGAGGATTTACTCCGCCTCTCCCAGATTGACAGAAACCTATCCTCGTAAGGGGCTATATTAAGTGATTAAGGAGTAGACTACAAACATTGTAATTCCTTGGAATCACAAACATATATTCGTATAATTTTTTATCCTCATAAATCTAATTATTATTATCATGAGATATATATTTCTATATGTGCATATCATGATATGCCCCTATTTGTAGTAGACTGGATTATATATATATATATATTCAGAAATATTACTGAATGGTCCCTATAGTACATACCGTACTTTTCTTTGAGACCAGATTGCTTCAGAAATATTACTGAATGGTCCCTATAGTACATACCGTACTTTTCTTTGAGACCAGATTGCTTCTTTGCTGTTCCTGTATCTATCAGCGCTGAGTATTTACTTCCCACGTTGACTGTATTCACCTTCAGCACTGGGAGTATATTTCTTACACTCCTTTCCTTTCTTTCCTCTACGGTGACTGATATATTTCAGAGTGCCACATATATATCTTCCATGATGATTGAATGAGAGGGTTTGATCTTCTTCTTATACTTTGCATTTTGGAGTGATGCTTCTAAACGACGTTCCCTTGCTCTTCATAACAAACCGCACCTCTCCTTGGCACTTAGACTTTGTTTAATAAATTCCCTGTTAATCCTCTTAATATTCGATGTATAGTGATTAACTCCCTATATCATCCCTGTGAACAGATTTTTGGTGTTTAACACTAGCTATCGAAGAGTCTTCATATCTTCCAACATTGGTCTTATTAGTTCGGTCCAATCATCTCCATCGATGCACAGATGATAGGTCATCTTAATCGTCATTGTTTAGATGAGGGCATAGTTATATTGTGTAACTCAGTGCTATTCATTACACAATGCTTAGAATTATGTCTTCATTGATCGCTGCGCTATATTATTTGTATGTTGGTTGGCATGGAATATAAAGACATCGATTTAATTAATCTTCCTCTAATACTAAGTCATTCCTTTATCCAGGTAACATCTTAATAACCATTCTTTGAGGCTTGGTCAGTACATATCGTTTTGTAGATAGAAAGAGTTATAAGTTTTGATAACAAGCAATGGTTTATATAGATATTATTGAAGATGTTAAGAGAAGATTAGAGCGCCAAAATATATAATCGATGCCTTAACAGATACAGTTGTTGCCGTAATCTCTATTGTTGTCTTCTGCTGATGGTTTATACTCTGAAGTTGGTTTATATATTATTTATATGATTATTTGTATATTATATATATTTATTTGAAATATTATATTATCATATTTTATTAATATAATTATTTATTGATAACATTGATTTATATTATTGACTAATGTATTTACTTGCATACAGAATTTAAACGAGGAATTAATTCCAGCAATTTATGAACAATTTATATTTACATTAGCCATATATTGTTGTGTATTAAAAAATATATTTATATATACCAATTACGGCTCATGACAATCTAGGGTAGATGTTATACAAACTAAAATTGAGGACGAGCCTGCAAACCTACAAATATGTGAGGGTTACATAAGCCACTCTAAATTTTGTGAAAAAGAATTTAGATTTACTTTTAATCTTATGAAATTCTTCCTTTTGCAACCATGATTCTCTCTTTAAACAGAGTTTCCAAGGTTTTACTAATGATCATGTTAGTCTTCATAAATCACATTGATTAGATTATAGAATGCTATTTCATCTTTTAGTAGGATGAACCTGACATAATTGTTTTTCTATCAACCAACCACACATAACTAGGGTCAACAAACCTACATATATACATTTATAATTAGTAAGTCACCAATGTCAACTAAGACCGGAGTTTGAAGGAGCAATTTTTGTATCAGAATGTAAGCCTCGTAGAAAATTACAATACACAATATTATGGCACATTTTATTAGTTTCTTTACAGTAGCAGTTAAAATATGAAGCAGGTAATTGAATTATACATTGTATTCTTGTATTGTGTAATTGTTTAATCTCAAATAATGATAACTGAATTATTGATTGGTGCCTCTGTCCATTATATGATCTGACTCTTGATGTCTTTTTTGACAGTTTCTTCCTTGGCCATCAATTGTGGAGGTCCGGAGTTCATTGATTCTTCAACAAGAGTAACTTTTGAGAGTGATAATGAAGTACTAAGCTCAACATCATTCTATATGAACTCTGCAGAGAGCTGGGGAGTTAGTTCAGTAGGATTTTTTGTAAATGACTCAGGTTTAAGCATTGAAAGAAGTGATCAATATACTTACACAGCAAATGCCAATCAGAACCCATCAATATATCAAACAGCACGTCTTTCTCCCCTTTCCCTGAGATACTATGGACTTGGTCTTGAGAATGGCATATACAGTGTGGAACTCCACTTTAATGAAATCCAGATTCCAAGTGGACAAGTCTGGCGGAGTCTTGGATCACGTTTCTTTGATGTCTTTGTACAGGTATGCCTCAGCAAACCTTAGGGACACAGGAATATATATATAATATATATGTAGAAAGTCTATTGTCAGGTACCTCAATAGTAAATACTATATTAAGGCTGTTAATGAATATTTTAAGTACAAGCTGCAATCAACAAATTTATTTCCCCATGGACAGTAAAAGCATTTTGTATGCTTTTTGGTACTAGAAGAATGTATCTTTTCTGATGTTCTTTATTGAAACATTAGCTCACATTACTTCAAATAAAACAAATAGTTACAACTTATCATAAAAGAAACGAGCAGAAATGGATGAAAGCCCGAGAAATCCATACAGGACATGCACCCTTGGAAAATACTAGCCTTATTTATAATTATCATGTCAGACACAAATCTTGAGAAAGTTGGATAAAACCATATGGACAAAAAAAGATATTTTCTATGCCCTAAGTGTTGATGTTATATAGCGTCGGGAGTTATCTTTCTCCAGAAGGCGAATCACTTGTCCAAGAAATGCAAAGGGTCCTGCATTTGGAAATTGAAAAGACTTGCATGGAGATGTGAAGAGACATCCATTTGAAATGAAGAGACTTGTGCTTGGAATGTAAAGAGTCTTCAGTTTCAAAGATGAAAAGTCAAGTCTTCTATATATTTCGTCTTATGCATTGGTTGGGTGTTAGACACACATTATATTGCTGGTTGTGTGTGTAGTAGATGGATTGCTGGTTCAGTTTGAAGCATTGTACACATATCTCTATTATTTTATCAATAAAACATCATTTCTTGTGTGGCTAGGTTTTTCCCAGGATAAATATTAGTGTTTTTTTTGTGTCATCTATTCTTGCATGTTTTGTGTTAAGAATCTTTTGTTTCTCTACTATTCTGGTTCATAACATTAACATGGTATCAGAGCGGGTCTAAGGAAACGATCTGAACCAAAATAGAACAATTGGATTCTACAAGAATCGTAATGTCTAATGAGAGTTGAATATGCTGTTCAAATGAGGGATTCATATGAGAACGTGTAGCTGAAGAGCCTTGAAGGGTAGAATCTCTGATGAAGCTTCTTACCTAGACAGGGAGGATCCTGTCATGTTCGTCTACACTTACATGTTTGGCATTCATGTCTATCAGGATAGCAGATGTAATGGTGTTTAAATTTTTCATTCTCTATAATTGTGTGATGACGAAAGATCTGTTGGTGGATTGTGAGAAAAGTTAGGCAATAAAGAGATAAGTATTTGAATATTGATCATGAATTTTATGTAGTTAATTCATGCTATAATATTGAGAATAGTGAATCATGTATGCTTTTAGCATTGATCTGCATATTTTCTCTTTATGAATAGTTTGATTCTATGAACTATTGCTAATCTCTCTAAAAATGCTTCCAGGACAGATTGAGAAGCAACGGGATGATGAGAGATTACATGCAAAGTCATGCAAGCTATAGAAATGAACATGGGAACGCTGCTTGCAACCATGGGACTGAATTGATGGCGCATAACTTCATTAAAGAGAAAGAACCTATTCAGATTGTCATTGCAATTAGTTTCTTCGAAGAGGAAGAAATGACATTCAGAGAGAGACTATTCAGCTACAAAAATTAGATTCAATGGGAGCTTGAGTGGCATATGTAGAATGCCAAGTCCTTTGCAGAGGATCAACAAGCTTGTGTAGCAGTGTGATTGCAAAAGCTCATTGTTGGACAAACATTGGAGCCAATTTCCTGGTATTGTGATAATCAAAGCCATGAGAATGCTGCCCCTGTTGAGAGGGAGTCTCAGCATTCAGATGATATTTTATATGTTTTAATAAGTTCTTGTCTGAGAGGGAGAAGGTCGAGGTGCAATCCCTTGTTAATGAGTTCTTCTCTGAGGGAAAAGTTCGAGGTGCAATCCCTTGTTAATGAGTTCTTCTCCGTGAGGGAGAAGTTCGAGGTGCAATCCCTTGTTAATGCATTCTTCTTTGCGAAAGAAGTTTGAGGTGAAAGCCCTTGTTTCACCCTCTAGGAGTAGCTATATGGTGGATCCACCCTCTGGGAGTAGCTATGGTGGATGTCATGTGAGAGACTTCATGACTTAGCTCTTGTGTTATTCACCCTCTGGGAGTAGCCATGGTGAACGTCATGTTGAGATGATGATATCACATTGAGAGAATCCGTGATAAAGTTTTTGGTTTTCTCACAATGGGTGTAGCCATTGTGAGGGTCATGTTGAGAGAATCCATGACTTGAGAATCTGGAAAGATACCTCCCTAGCTAAGAGGGAGTGTTGATGTTATATAGCGTCAGGAGTTATCTTTCTCCTGGAGGCGAATCACTTGTCCAAGAAATGCGAAGGGTCTTGCATTTGGAAATTGAAAAGACTTGCATAGAGATGTGAAGAGACATCCATTTGAAATGAGAGACTTGTGCTTGGAATGTAAAGAATCTTTAGTTTCAAAGATGAAGAGTCAAGTCTTCTATATAATTCTTTGTCTTGTGCATTGGTTGGGTGTTAGACGCACATTATATTGTTGGTTCTGTGTGTAGTAGATGGATTGTTGGTTCAGTTTGAAGCATTGTACACAGATCTCTATTATTTTATCAATAAAACATCATTTCTTGTGTGGCTGGGTTTTTCCCCTTAGGTTGGAGGGTTTTCCCAGGATAAATATTAGTGTTTTTTTGTGTCATTTATTCTTGCATGTTTTGTGTTAAGAATCTTTTGTTTCTCTGCTATTCTGGTTCATAATATTAACACTAAGGGACCAAATAACACTAAAATCTGATCATTAGATGCTATGTTACCTGGTTCCGCCCTCTCGGCCACTGGTCTTGGTTTGGTTTGAACTGGGTCCAGGTCCGGGTCCAGGGCTAGTCCCCCTATGGATTCAGACAAGGTCCTTTCCCCAATGCCCGATTCGATCTAGGTTGATCAGGTTCAAACCCAAGCCAAATCCAAGCAAATTGCATTGAACCAACTGCAGACCCGATCGAAAAAGTGACGACTAGGTTGATTTTTTTTGCAAATTTAATAATGGGATTCCTAACCCTAAAAAGGTGTTTTAAACTAACTTGTGTTGTGTTTTATGGCTCATTTGCTGTGCAAATAGGTTGTTCTCTCTTGAGGTGCATCAATTAGGTGGTTGAGAAAAAGTTCAGTTGAGCAAGAGGGAATAAGAAGATTGATTTGTGAAGCTTGATCAAGTGTTTGAGCTTCATTCCTACTCCTTGGGAAGCTAGTAAAATATTTTGTTTTTGTTTAAGTTTTGTAATTTTTTTCATTTCTCTTTAATTGTCCTTAAGGTCTACCTTTTTTTTTCCAATCTCGTCTTTATGTTGAATGTGTATAAATTTTTTTTCCATCGGAACTACAATGGCATCTACCTCTTCCTCCATAGGCAATGCGAATCCTCAACAATAAAAAATAGATCCAAATTCTAATTCTCCTTTGTGAAAGTATGTTGATATTGTAAGAGCGCTTCCAAGAGGTGGGGATTTCCGTTGGAAATGCCAAGGTTGTGATGTAGAAAGAAATAGTTCATATTATTGGGTGGTAGGCCATTTATGTGGATCCCTTGGAAGAGGAGTCGAGAAATGCCCTAGAAAAAAGGAGCACCAATACCAAATGAAACAGTGTTAAAATATATTATGGAGGATGAAGAGGCAAAAGAGAGAAGCACGTAGACAAAATATATCTATTAAAAAAAAAAAAGGAACACAACCCCCATCTTCGAATGTTGTGATAGAAGACCACCCCTTTTATACTACCAGAGCTAATACTGAAACTGAAACTGAATCACCCATTCCACGCAAAAGAAAGGGACCTTTGGAAACTTCATTTCAAAAGGAGAGTTGGGACATTGCTGACCAAGATATATACAAATGGGCCGCCTTTCAATGTTGTTCGACTCTCTGTATTGGAAGAAGATGTTGAAAAGTGTCAATGAAGCGCCATGAGAGTATAAAGGCCCGGGTTATGAGAAGGTATGCAACACCTTGTTGGAAAGAGAGGTCAAGGGGGTTGAGAATTCTTTGAAGCCCATAAGGGATTCATGGATTGAGGCAAGATTATCCATTGTTTCAGATGGGTGGAAGAATGCAAGAAATCGCCCCTTGATCATGTCATAGTGGTGTCCCCTAAAGGGGAAATGTTTTTGAAATCCGTGGACTGTGAGGGGCAAGTAAAAGATGGGAAATTTATTATTGATATTCTCATCTCTTCCATGAAGACAATGGGGCCTAGAAACGTTGTCCAAGTCATAATGGACAACATAAAGAATTGTAGAGCTTCTGGTTTGTTGGTTGAATAGCGATATCAACAAATCTTTTGGACACCTTGTGCGGTCCACTCACTCAATCTTATGCTACAATTGATTGGGAATAAAATTGGGTTGGATCAAAGAGGCATATGCAGAGGCTGAGTACATCCAAATCTTCATCACCAACCACCACATCACTCAAGGAATTTTCAGATTATTTTCAAGTTTGGAGCTATTGAAGGTAAGTGAACTTGAAGTTGTAATCTAATTAAATAAATTAGTATTTTACATTTTCTGATTTTCATAATTTATTTGCAACATGTATTCTTAGAAAGGTTTGTCTCTATTTAATTATATTTTTTAGTTAAGATTCTATTATAGGTTGTTGAGGCCCATTTTGCATCTAACATAATTGTCTTGAGACAACCTGTGAAAGTGAAAGTGGCATTTTGCAATATGGGGATCAGCAATAATTTGTCTATATGGAGGCAAAACAATATTGAGAGGTCAACAAAAATCAAGCAAACGATATTGGATGACTCATGGTAGGATCGCGTGGAGTATTTCTTTCCCTTCACTGAACCCATTATGAGCTTGCTTTGCTACACTGACATGGATATGCCTTACATTGGAGAGGTGTATGATAGCATCGACTCGATGCTTGAGAAAATGAAGAAAATCATAAATGAAAAAGGACAAAACCCTGAGGAGACCTTCAAACAATTGCAAACAATTGTTGTAGAAAGATGGAACAAGATGACCGCTCCTCTAAATCTTCTTGCCTATGCATTGACACCAAAATATTACAACAAACAATATCTTGATGTGCTAGGAAGGCTTCCACCATATAGAGATATAGAAGTCTTAGATGGGTACAAGGCAATATTCCTTAAACTCTTTCCCGATGATGATATGCGAGATTTGATTATAGATGAGTTCATAGAGTTTGTGAAAATGCAAAAGGTCTAAGTAATGATGCTCTTCGTCATTGGTTTAAGAAGGATGCTCATAGTTGGTGGTACCTCCATGACCAACAATTCCAATTGTTGCAGACCCTCGTAATCAAAATTATATCATAAGTTTTTTTAAAAAAAAAATTTACTGTCTTCAGAGGTTTCTACTTGCTAACTAGCTTATAACTTTAATAATTCAATTTTAATTGTTTACTTTATCTTGTCTTCATAGGTTTGTAGTTCATCTGCATTAGAAAGAAATTGGAGTACGTATTCCTTCATCCATTCAATAAAGCACAATAGGTTGTGTTGTGAGGTCTTCACACCATTATCCCATCGCAAATGGGGACCCCCTCTTTTTGCTTTAGCAGTAGCAATAGTTGTCTTAGGTGGTCTCAGTTGGTAACAATTTTCAAGTCTCCAAGTCCGAGAGTGAGTTTGAGCAATTCTGGCCTGGTGGAAAGTCAAGTTTGTCTGGGATGTGAGTGAGAGTTGGGCTAAGTCTACCAGGGATATGGAGTTGAAACCAAGTGATTTGTGATGAAATGAGTTAAATCCTCTTGAAAATCGTTGTTCCAGCTTCAATTTGACCTTAGAAAGTTAGGAAAGGCTGTGGGAGGTAACACTGCTGAAGGCGTGCTGACTCTTGAAATTTGGCTAAGTCTGGAATTTTTTGAAAACTCCCAAAATCTAGAGTCTTTATTATAACTCCTATGAAGCTGAGACCTCTCGAACATCCTGACAGTATTTATATAAAATACAACTTAAAGTATAAGTTACAATATTTTATATAAATCCTCTCGCCCTTTGAGCTAAGAAAATGACCAAGTGTTGAAATGGGGAGTTAGCTTGCAAATGAAAAATCTTGGCACTAGGTCGGAATCCGACCATGCCTCAGGTTTCACAATCCTCTAGACAACCACAATTGCGCCCTTCTTAAGAGCGAGATGGAAGTTCAAATTGGTGAGAAAAGTGAAATAGAGTGCAAAATGATGTGTTTCGGAGGAGAATCTGCTGAGTCAGAATCCTCAGGAGGTGGCAGAATCTGCCACCCGCCTAGGATTATTAATCCTCTTAGAGGCAAGATTTCCACCCCTTCAAACAAGAGCAATTCGGGGCATAATTCGATGTAGAAACCAAAAGCAAGAAGCATGCTATCAATCTTAGGCAAGGAGGTATGAATCGAGGGTAAGAAGATGAGTTTTAAACAAGGCAAATGGCATGAGAAAGAACCCTCCAGAATGGCAGAATCCACCTGCTTTTGAGGATTGACAATCCTCTAGACCCCCTCATTTCCGCCCTCTCTCTATGGCTTGTAATCCTTTCTACTCTCTAAATTCCACCAAGGAACTAGTCAGTAATCTGATTAAATGAGCAAACATAGTTTGGAGATCTAATGTCTTGGAGGAAAGTTGGAAATCAGATTGGGAAATGGGGAAACAAAACATGAAATCAGACCTTTGAACATTCAACATCCAATTCAAATTGAAGTGGTTACTAATTCACCTTGGAGACAAATTTGAAGGTTTAGTTGCAATTGAACGAATGAAGAGTGGCATTGAATTGAACAAAGGGATAAAGTCTTGGGGTGAGGAAATAATCCTTAGGGGGTGGCGGAATCTGCCACCCTCCTAGGATTCTTAATCCTCTACGAGGTCAGATTTCTGCCACATGAGTATAACGGGTGTGAAGCATGATTTGGTAAAGGAGTAAGACAAGGCGTCATGAAGACAAGCAAACTCGTTTCTCCTCCGATTTGACATGAAAATGCAAGTTTAAAATCCAAGGCAAGAATGGTAAGGGGCTGAACTGAAGTTGCTGGATGTAAAGAATATCCTCTAAAGGGTAAGATTTCCGCCCCCTTATCATGAACAATCCAAGCTATAATTCAAACATGCATAGCAAAAGACAAGAAGTATGCCATCAACCCAAGTCAAAACAAGATCAACAATGGTGAAGTCATAGAAGTTTAAGGGCTGAAAGGGGTGTAAAAAAAGTTTTGGAAGCAAAACAAAAATCCTTTGGAGGTGGCGGATTCCGCCACCCTCCAAGGATTAATAATCCTCCCACCCTCTTAATTTCCGCCATGCATGGATGATGAGAACACTAAGGCATGAGGAGGAATTGAAAATCTTCAAAGGGCCTTTATTTCTGCCTTGTCTTTATAAAGGTGAATTCAATGGGAAAACAATGAGTTTGAAAAACAAAAGGGAAAATCCTCTAGCATGTCTAAAACCCGCCTTGCATTATGGAGCTAAAACATTAATCTTTGATCTCCAAATGACATGAAAATAGAAGAAGATGATTTGAAAGACGAAGTGTTGAAATGAAAATTAACTTGCACGGGGATGTGAGTTTGAGAGAGTGAAAATCCTCCCCTACAACTAATTTCCGCCTTGTCCTTACAAGGATTAAAACACAAATTTGACCCTCGAAATTTGCAATAAGAAAGGCAAGAAGGGATAGCATGATGGCAATTGGAATCAGGTTTAGGCCGAAATCAAGAAAAATCCTTGAAGGGTGGCGGATTCCACCACCCTCCAAGGAATCATTTATCCTCCCTTATGTCTAAATTCCGCCCTGAAGCAGACCAAGTCCATAAAGAGATGAAAGGGAGCGATCTGATCAAAGTTTAAGGATGAAAGCGTCAATTGCCTTCTAAATCAAATCAGCCTGCATGGATGAATTCAATATTTAAATTTGAGTGATTTTTTATTGGACAAAGGGCGTGCAGGTCGGCCTAAGTAATGTCATGCTCCTTCATGTTTAATGGTGGCCTATATAAGAGTGGTAAAGACAAATCATTTTCTCACCAAAACAAAGCAGATTTACCTCTCTTTAAGAGCAATGACTCCCCTCTTTAGAAGCGATCTCAAGGTCAGCATTTCAAAGACTTGGAGGGCATTTTTTTATAGGTTTGAAGTGAGAAATCACCACTGATTTTCTCTAAAATCAGAGGTATAAGGTATTTTGATGGAAGTTCTTGACCAGTTTGGTTTAGTAGGGAAGGTTGATTTAAAGCAAATATAGGTGCAATTTCATTTCATGAAAATTTTAAGATTTCCTTCATGTTTTCTTATCAATTTTGTGAACTTAATGCATCTCTTCTGTCTTCTTTTGCAAGGTAAATCGTTGAAGGAGGAAAGAGGCTAGGAGCAAGGACAAGAAGGCAAGGAGGTAGCTCGAGGACTTCAAATGAGGAGGTTCAAAATAGTTTATCAAAAGGAAAATTCAAGATCGAGATCAAGATGGGGTCCAAGACAACAAAGATCAAAGAGAAGGAAAAAATTAAAATCTACAAATGGAAGAAATTTTCATCAACTTGAATTTCCTCCGAAAATCCAAGTTCATTTTGAAGAATCCAACCACATGAAGGACTTCATCACTTCAAGAGATTCAAGTCAAGATTTAAGTTTGCAAGTGCAAGTTCAAGTCATGACAATGAGAAGATTTCGATATGAAGATGGAGAAAATTTGGGAAGATGAAGCAATTTGGGAATATGCCATCACTATCGAGGGCTTGATAATGTTGAGTATCAAGAGATATTTTCTCTTCACCAAAGGATTGATCAAGTCTATAGGATAAGGATGCTGAGGTGGTACCTACTTGTCTTCTACCAATCAGGAAATTCCTGTAACATGTTTCAATCATATTAGGCCAAGTGTACAATTTTCTCATTGGCTCTCAAAAGCATTGTAATTTTCTTATTGGCCCATTGGGTGGTGCCTTCATGTAATTGGATGACAGTGTGGCAACCCTAATTAGGGTTTGTAAGGATTAATCGCGTCCCTTGATCTTGAATCGATCTTGGCCCTTCATTGTAATTGAACATCTATAAAAGGCCAAGGCCTTATCATTTGTAATAGTTAGTCAGCTAGGATTAGATTAGGTTAGCTAAGGGAGAGACTTGATGAAATTGTTGCCATAATGCTATTAAAGTGATTGATGATTCATTGTTGGTCTTCATGGTGAATCAGTTAATGTTGCTTTGTTGCATGGTTTCCTCAATCCCTCACTTGGAGTAGATTTCATTTCATGTTGTTTAGAAGTAGCTTAGTTGGATGAAAGCGATTGTAGATGTTTACTTGATTGACTCGAATATAAACTAGGCCACTAGCCTCTTGCTGATTGTAAGTGTGTCGTGCGAGGTAAGCTAGTGATTGTACTTAACTTCAATTGATATTCAATCTTTAGTTTGCATCGATTTATGGGATTGAAGAGGAGATATTGATTTGAAAACCATTTGAGTATTCCTTAGAAGCTTGCCTACGTGTGTGGAGTCGTTGACAAGATTGCATCTAGTAGAGTCTAAGTCATTCACACTTCCTTCCATTAATAGTTAGAAGTAGAAGTTAATTTAAGTTTAAGTTTAAGTTGATATTTTCATTGCACATTGTGAAGCCAAATTTATAGTAGTTGATATCCATTGAATGAACAGCGTAAGTCCCCTTTGTGATTACCAACAAATAACATTATTTCACTGAGTGAGTATCCACAATTGAAGGAACCTTGAAGTCATTTCATGATCTTACTTTGCAAGCTTAGCATAAGAAGTGACCTTATTCAAGAGAGAGTTGAAGATTTGGTGTTTCATCTTGAAATACTAAGTATTCAATTCTGTATGTTGTAGTGGAACAAAACTCACATCAACACTGCTAATATTAGTTCAGTTCTAATTTCGATTCTGTTTCTGCTTATTTTCACTGATCATCCCATCCCTTCTACAAATGAGGCTCTCTTCCTTTTATACCCTGCATAATGGAAAGGGCCATGCCTTTTTTGTATTGAAAGGATACACCTATTTGCAATTGCTTCCCTTTTAAAGACTCAAAACTCTTCCTCTTAACTGCTGGCTTGAACCTTAATTATAGTTTAATTAAATATCTTTTATTCTAGGAAAGTGCTGCCCTAGATATTCTTTTAATTCATTCTTTAATTGACTCCTTAAAAGAATCGCCGTTAAAATGATATCCTTAGCTTAAACTTAATCAACCTCATTAAATGAGTCCTCTTGTTTTGTTCATCCAGTTTTTAGCTTAAAAGCTGTGATTTGGTTTAGGATAAGGCTGTGACTTCTTTTAAATTGGTGGGGGCAGGACAACTAACCCTAGTTTATCAAGTTTTTTCTGGTTTTCAAAACAAGAATTTAAAAAAAGAGAGTGAAATTTACTTGTGTTTTCTTTGATCTCAAATGCTCCACTTCTCGTATCCTCCCCTTCCTATTTCCTTCTTCAGATCTGTACAGAACAAACTAGAGCAAAAAATGTGAAAAAAGAATGAGTTTATTGTTTTTTAAGCTCCCAGCTGTGCTCAGGCAGACCCAAGAATCCTCCAAAACTCGCAGTTCGATGCGAAAGTCACAGTCCAAAACTCACAAGTCTGACGCGAAAGTCCTATCCCAAAACTCGTTCAAGCCGTCTCCAAACCTCGTCATGACTCACATCGTGAGGCCGTGGTGAGTTGACTCGGCCACCATCAGGACTCATGAGTCCCACGAGTTTTGGCAAGTACTTGCAGAATCCTAAATCACTGTTACTAACAATTGATGGGAAATTCACTGTCAGATGATTTATTTAAGGTCCACAACTTTATTTATCAACGATACACCTGTAAATTAATTCATAGTTTGTTTTCTAAATCCAAATGTTTAAAGTGCTCCTATTTATTTATGTCTACAAATAATCAAAGTTATTTGAAAAAAGAGGACTAGGAGTCATCATAATGTGGTAAATGAAAATATTTGATATATAGAGGAAGAGATGTGGTAAATGAAAATATTTGATATATAGAGGAAGAGATCTGGTAGATGAAAAGATTTGATATATAGAGGAAGAGGTTGTAATTGATATGCAATGAATAGGATAGAATCATCTGGATGCGTTTTAAAGTTTCTTGTCCATATTTTGACATGAGCCCCTACACGCTTTTTTCTTTTGAGTCCCTCCTTGGGTGCACCTTGATGTTTATTGCAAATTCCTCTATCATATCATATGGCTCTCTAATTTGAGACTCAACCAGCTCTTTATCCATACGCATCTTCAAATAATTAAAAAATAACTGCAAAAGTAAATGATTTATTTATACAGGCTAATATATTTATTACTCAAAAATTTTTTAAAAACCCTTTGTGCTTAATGAAGGCCGCACAACACATCAAACCCTATAATAATGTCAGAAAAATTTAAAATTGATGAATTGGAAGTGGGAAAATATGAAGAAGAACAAGATGCATTACCATCATCTTTCCGAATGGGATGACATGCAATATTAATTGTTGTTAAGCAAGTAGACACTGTCAACATCATTTTGTGATGTTATACTATGTTTACTTATTATGGTCTATTTTCTGAGGGCCTTGCACATTGCAGTCATTATTTTTGAGCATTGAGCATTGAGCAGATATTGGAATCATTGTATTACTGACACTAAGATTTCATCATTTCAACCATTTACATATCTTTCACTGTTTCAACTCTTTTTTATGCAGGGAACTCGAAAGTTACGAGATTTCAATATCAAGGAGGCTGCTGGAGTCTCAAATGTGGCAATTAAAGAGACTTATAATGTCAGCGTGACTGAAAACATTCTTGATGTGCATCTGTTTTGGGCTGGAAAGGGAACTTTTGGCATACCATCTGACTGGACGCGTGGACCTTTGGTCTCAGCAATTAGGGTCACTCCTGGTAAGATAGAATGTTGGCCTTAAAAGAATATGTAATTATCCAGTTTTTAATCAAAGGACATTCACTATGGATATTAACAATTATCTAACTTTAATTTAAGAGACAATCATTCTGGAATTTTTCACTTCAGAATTTCTTTTCCGTTGCTTGTTGCAGAATTCAAGGCAACTATTGGCATAGAAAGTTCCAGCAATAGCAGCCGAACAAGAATCACTGGAATTATTATTGGAGTTATTGTTGGGGTTGGCGTTCTATTATGTTCATTCTTAGTGGTTTTAAGAAACAAGAGAAAGAAAAGAAAATTTTCTTCAGCTGATGATAGGGAAGGTGATAATACATGTTGCTAAGCTTAAGACCAAGCTCCATGCATTTTTGAGATCAGCTCAATTACGTTCTCTCTTATATCAGCTTTCTTGTAAATGAAAATAGTATTGAGCAATGGATTGCCATGAACATAGATCTTATAATTGTTATGTTGCTTGTTTTTCCAGATTTGAAGAATATGGCTGGAAAAGCTCATCTTTTCAGTTTAACAGAAATGAAAATTGCTACAAAAGATTTTGCTATTGAAAATAAAATAGGAGAGGGCGGGTTTGGGGCTGTTTACAAGGTAAATTTAAATTTAACCTTATTTATATTTAGAGCAATTTGCATTGTTTTTTGAGAAAGTGAATGAATCAAATATGAAATTGAAACGCTTATATTACAATAAATGATTTCAATTGCAGGGTGTGCTGCAAAATGGGAATCCTGTGGCAGTAAAGAAGCTGTCCTCCACGTCTGGTCAAGGAAAACGGGAATTTCTAAATGAGGTTGCCACAATATCTGCTGTGCAACACCGGAGTCTCGTCAAACTCTATGGGTGTTGTATTGAAGACGAAGAGCGACTCTTGGTCTATGAATATTTGCCCAACAACAGTCTTGGGCGAGCATTATTTGGTATGGCCTTATATATTTCTCTACATAATAACTACAAACTAAGAATCCACTTGTCTTTTGAAAATGTTTAAACTGCAATTAATATTACTTTTATCCCTTTTTATTATAAACCTCAGGTTCTAATCGATCTAAGCTAAGCCTTGATTGGCCTATACGGTTTAACATTTGCCTTGAAGTTGCACGTGGGTTGGCATATCTTCATGAAGAATCGAGAATTAGAGTTATACATCGAGACATCAAACCAAATAACATCCTTCTAGATGATAATTTAAATCCAAAAATTGCTGATTTTGGATTGGCAAGGCTCTACGATGCTGCGAAAAGTCACATCAGCACTAGAGTTGCAGGAACAATGTAAGGTTTCTGTCTCATTAATACTTCCAGAGGGACATTTCCAGTGGTTGTTTCACTAAATTAAAAATTTTCTATCAGCAGAAAGGTTGATCATGTTGAGATAGAGAATTTGTTCTTTTCCAGTTATATAAATGTAGGACTCAACATAGCATTAGAAATTTAATATGTGGCTGTAGCACAGTTCATATGTTTCACTATTCTTCCTAGCAGATACTTGCCGGATTCAGTCAAAGCAGGGTATTTTGATTGCAATGTTCTATTGAAAACACCCAAATGCAGAATGCTAACAAGGTTTAAAATGAAGGTTGACACCCAACTTTGGATGTATACTAAAAGTTTTGAATTTGTACTGCTTTCAGTGGATATCTAGCTCCAGAGTATGCTTTGCGTGGACATCTCACAGAGAAAGCTGACGTTTTTAGCTTTGGAGTAGTTGCTCTTGAAGTTGCCAGCAACAGAAGTCATGAAGACAGGAACTTGCCAGATGAGATGGTCTATCTTCTTGATTTGGTACCAATGTTTTCTTCTAGATTTCCAACATAAGTGATTTGTTTTATTGGCTTTTTCAAATTAAAATCATTGGACACTTTAAACAAAGATTCAGCAAATGCTTGAGAAGAAAAATCTAATTCATATGTACTCTTTGAAAGCAATGCCTTACATTACCAATCAATGAACTTGCAGGCCTGGCAGTTGTACGAGGAGGGGAGGCTTCTAGAATTGTTTGATACCAGTGTTCTTTCCAGCTGCTCTGAAGAAGTAGTGAGAGTGATTCACGTGGCTCTTTTATGTACACAGGCAACTCCCACGCAACGACCTTCCATGTCACAGGTTGTTGCCATGCTAGGAGGGGCAATGGAAATTAATCCGCCACAATGCCGCCCTGGATATATCAGAGATTGGCAGGTTACAGGACAGAATGGTAACACATCAACCAGGGGAGATGGCAAATCATGGACATGGAGCATGAGCCTGACAATGGAGGGTAGATCAGACAACTTTTAACACAAAATTCAAGAACCTTCATCTGCATCTCTAGAGTTGACTTTGAAATAGCTTTCTAAAGTTGAAAGTTTGATCTTCTGGTGCTTGGTAGTTATGTTACGGTTTGGGCAGGTCCTCTATTAGCTGCTTAGCTTATTTTGGCTGGAAATCACTGCTCTACTTTTTAAACAGCAATTTGTGGAGTTGGTGACTCATGAACATACAATTTTGCTGCTTATTTTTTAGCAGTAACCTTGAAATGTAATTTTAATTGCAATTATCAATATTTATTGCAGTTGAAATTTGGAGAATAAATTGGCAGCAAAAAAGAGATGGAAACAAATAGTAAAACTGTGTCATTTTTCTCAATATGTAGTTGCTGCTTATTTCCAGCCCCCGCTTTTTGTAAAGCTTATTTTCAATTCTTAAGTCATAGTTGCTTGTAGTGTCCCCTTTCTAGAGTTCACAACACAGTGTTGTCGTTAGCATATTTTCCCATGGTCCTGTAGGCTAACTAGGACATTAAAGGGACTTAGAGGCCATTTGGCCTAGGGAGTTTTAGTTGCAGTTCGTTCTGAGGTGATCTGAGACAGTTTTAGGCACACTTACTATTTATAGTAAGTCATTATGGGCATGTTGGACCTCCAGATGCAGAGGGATGTCGATGATAATTATTTAAATATTGACAAAATCATTTATTTATAATCGATATTTATATTATGTGTTAATAAAGTTAAATTTAATTAACTTTATTAATACATATTCCATAGTTTGTGGGAAATATTTAATTAAAAGATTCCCTTTATATTATAACATATTGAAAATAGTGAAAGGGGTGTTATTTCATTTATCCCACATTGACGAAACCAGGAGAAAAGTGTATAAAAAGAATTGAAGTGCTCTTTTTTCATTATGCTTGGATATTGAAGAAATTGGTGAAATATTGAAGATTTTCTCTCTAGGGCTTGGAGGACGAAATCCCTCTATGCTATCTGTTGGTGCTCAAAAACACTGGATCGTTTTGAGGCCAACTGACAAGCATAAAGATATGCCTCTGCAATTTTGACTCAATCGAGCCAAGGCTGGTAGGCCTAAAAAGGTGCTTCCTAACTACACAAACATGTCTACAAACAAAAGCAAGTCCTCCAAAAGGGGTTAACAATCTTTGGAGGATAATGACTTGATCTCCTAACTGCTAAATAGTTTGATATCTAAACAGAAGCCTAAAATACTATTAAAACCTAATTGAATGCTTTGTAAAGAAGATAACAAATATAATGTATATATTACAAAAAGAACAAAATGCCAATTACAAATGAAATAAGATCAGTGCCTGACGCCAAATTGGGAATAGAGTCAATTACATTCAATCATACGTATAGTCAGAGACGGTTTTAAGGTAACTCACTCCT
>MU223938.1:444638-458630 GCA_018584345.1 Thuja plicata | reverse complement strand
TTATTTAAAATAAGATAGGGACATGCATACACACCTTTTTATCATTTTAATTATTAACACAAGGAAATTATATAAAATATGAAAAATGTATACTATACTTCCCTGATGTCTCGTTCCTTTTGAACCTGAAATTTTCAGTGTCAACACTATCAATCTTGATGCTATTGAAAGATAGTCTTGGGATCCATTTGAGCTTCATGGTAATATCTGAAGATTGTGTGAGTTTTGCTATTTCTATTTCTATTTCCAATTGCCAGGCAAGTCGAATTAGAGGAAGCCATTGCTAATGTGAGTAAAAGTCCAGCTAGTTGTGTTCGACTTTGTATGCTATTGTGAAGAGATTTCATGGTGATTGATTTATATTGAAGGGTTGTGACGTTGCATTCAGTTGCCATACTAATACCTTGCCGACCATTCTAAATCAGACATAGACAAATACTTGTGTAGCCGTTCCACTTTTGTAGACAACATAGGAGATTGGAAAGGGTATCTAAGTTGCTGCTCAAGGTTGAAGAAGCTGCGAATAAGACCTGGGATTACTAAAAAACATATAGATCTGCATATTTATTTCCAGATAAGAGTGCTGCCCAGCATTGGGAATGTGAAGACTTGAGTTTTGGGCTAGCTATAGCAATTTTCAGATCATATTATCAACTGGTACAAACATTGGTACACCTCAAAACATTGTAATACTGTTAAGAATGAATGAATATATTTGCCATTGTTATTGCTCCGATTTTGTGTCCATTGTTTAAAGGTTTATTGCAGAAATATCAATCTGTTGTGTATGTTTCAGTTCACTTAGTTATGAAAGGAAGTCTATAATTGCTTGAGAATCTATCTTGTCATTTGCAATATGTCTTACTTCAATGAACAACATTAAACAAACCCCTACAATAGCAAACCGAAACAATTAGAATTGGAGAGGATAGTTTGCAAGCCAACTGTTTGACAAAATTCTCGTCAGTCCATGATAAGGAAAATGAATAGAACAAGAGGGCATCTTATAGTGGTATCAGCGCTAAAAATCCTGCCATCCTGTAGGGATTGAAGTCTAATGCATCATCAATATTATTTAAGGAGAAACATATCTAACACTAACAACAACAATCAACCTGAAGTTGAACATGAAGGGGATCCATTTTCCACTGTAAATATGGGTGACAGGGATGGAGAAAGAGCAGAACCAAGTACCAGGGAAATGATAAATGAATTGGCTAGAGGGCAGTGAGAGCTTTAGAACACTTTATAACAGATGGCAACTCTTATGACACAACACTTGAAAGTTAGAGACAACAAGAATCAAGGTAATAATGATGCAGGAGGATAGGGAAATGGAAGAAATAATGACAATGGTGATGGTTTAGTAAATAATGGGCCTGATAGACAACGAATTGGAGTAGGAACAACGAGTACTAGGCCACTCATGCCTCATTATACACCATGACAAGATGTTCAAAACAACAGTGGATCCACTCAATATGAGATACACGATCGGATTTTAGAGGATTGGAGGAATTCTTCCACAGAGATTCATGTTGAGATGTCTTTCAAAGAGTATATGGATGTTAGGTTGAAACACTTACCCATGAGGGGCAACATGCAACAACACTATGAACTTAAGAAGCAGGTAAGCTCTCCATTCCATTTTTTATGGTAGATGGAAAACTACAACCAGAGCTTGGGTACAGAAACTGGATGCATACTTTCAGCTTAACTCAATGCCAAAAGATGATGCCATCAAATATGTTGCAATACATCTAGATGGCCATGCTCATGAGTGGTGGCATCATGGGATGGTGACTTTGAGTCATATTTAGATTGACACCTATGTCGAGTTCACAGAGAAATTGATTGAAAGGTTTGATACCAAGGACCCTAAATTGCATTTAAAGGAACTGACACAACACAAACAATGGGGTTCAATTTAGACTTTCATCTTGGAGTTCCAGAGACTTTCAGTTTTGGTTACAAATGTTTCACAGAGGAGATTGTTGGTTTTATTCATGGCTGAATTAGCAGAACCTTTGAGGGGTTGGATTAAGGGTCATAATCTTGCTACATTGCAGGAAGCCTACAACAAAGCCAGAGATATAGAACCCTCATTATCAAAAGATAAGTTTCATTGAAAGGGTTTTTCATCTAAAAAGGTTAAAGATAAGAAACATTTCTAGAAAGACACAGCCTAAGAATGAATAAAAAACATTGGACAATAATCAGTTGAATGAATTGAGGAGGAGAAAGTTGTGTTTTCATTACAAAGAACCATGAGACCCTTTGCATAAGTTTGTTGTAAAAGTGAAGGCTAAGCTGATTGAGTACTTTTCAGCTAAGGAATTAGTTCTAAAAAGTAGTGATAAGGAAGACACATCAAGAGAGGAATCAGGAGGTGAGAAGACCATTGTACGAATTTTAGGTACCGAGAAGGCGACCACCTTTAGGGTGAGGATTGTAATAGAGGGGTGGCGAGTTATTACTTTGGTTGACATAGGGGCTACACAATTTTATCACAAAGAAACTGGTAAAAAAGAAAGGGCTTCAGACTGAGGGGCATGAGGGCATAAGAGTTATTGTGGCTAGAGGGCATAAGTTACAAAGCACTCGCATGATTACTGGTCTACATATGCGGATGGGGGATTATGACATGGTGGAAATTTCTATTTAGTTGACGTAGAAGATTATGATGTCATTCTTGGCATGACTTGGATGAAGTCTCTCCATGAGTTCACTTTAACTTAGACAAAATAGAGATGCATTTTTAGCACCAAGGCACGAAAGTAGTACTCATAGTTTTATCAGATGGTGGACTAAGGGTGGTATCACTTAGGAGGATGGAGCGGTTATTTAGACATGATGAGGTGGAGTGGGCAGTAGAGTGCCTTATTATGCTTACAATTTTAGATTAGCGGGTAAAGAGCTATCATCCAAACATACAAGAGATTATTTCCAGGTACACTAAGGTGTTCGATAACATTCCCCCATGAAGTTCCTCTTGAGAGAGGTATTGAGCATGTGATAGAATTGGAGGAGGGTGCTAAACTTGTGATCACTACTCCTTACATACATCCAAAGAAACACAAGGATGCAATTGAAAAGACAATTAAGGAGTTATTGAAGATGAGTCACATCAGATCTAGCAAGAGCCCATTTGCATGAATTGTCGTTTTACTGAAGAAAAAATATGGGACAATGCGGATGTGTATTGACTATAGGGCATTGAATAAAAAGATAATCAATAACAAGTACACCATTCCACGAATAGACAAGCTTATTGACGAGTTGCAAGGAGATTGCTACTTTACTAAGATATATTTGAGATCAGGTTATCATCAAATTAGGACGAGGGGCGAGGATATTGAGAAAATAGCATTCAGGTGTCACTACGACTACTTTTAGTTTTTGGTAATGCCATTTGGGCCTACTAATGTCCTTGCTACATTTCATAGTTGTATGAATCAAGTATTCAGGAGGCAGCTAAGGAAATTTGTACTAGTCTTCTTTGATGACAAATTGATATTCAGCAGGACCTGAGAGGAGAACTTGCGGCACTTGGAGGAGGTTTTGAGTATTTTGGAGAGTGAGTTCCTATTTGCCAAGGAATCAAAGTGTAAACTTGGTATGAGTGAACTACTGTATCTTGGGCACATCATTAGTGCTGATGGGGTGAGAGTAGATCCATAAAATATTAGAGCCATCATTGAGTGGCCAACGTCGACTAGTCTCTCACAGTTGAAGGCGTTTCTTGGGTTATGTGGTTTCTACAAGAGGTTTGTTAAGGGATTATCACAAATATAAACTTCAATGATAGATCTCAATAAAAAGGGAGCATTTGAGTGGTCTGATGCAACCCAACAATGTTTTGACCACTTCAAATAGGTGATGTCATCTTCTTTGGTGTTAGCGCTTCCAGACTTCACCAAACCATTTGAGTTACAGTGTGACGCTTCAGGAGATGGGATTGGTACTATGTTGATGCAGTAAAAACACCCCATAGCCTTCAAGAACAAGAAACTAAGAGGGGTGAAGAGATAATCTATTTATGATAGGGAGATGTTGGTCATCATGCATGTGTTGGCCAAGTTCCAGTCTTGTCTGGTAGGGGAAAATTTGTGATTAAAACATATCATAATAGCATTAAATATTTCATGAGCTAGAGAGATCTTAATGATAGGCAACATAAATGGATTACTAAACTACGGGCCTATGAATTTGACATTGAATATGTCAAAAGGAAGAAGAATGTGGTGGAAGATGCACTCTCACAAAGACCACACTTGTGTTCATTGGTAGAGATATCAATTGATTGGACGGAAATGATTGTAGCAAAGTATGTGAAAGATCAGTGGGTAGGAGGTTTGATTGAAGGTATAATTTAGGACGATAGGTACTTGGTAAATGGTGGTCTCATATTCTATAAGGACAAAGTCTATTTGGTTCCTTCCTCGCGCATTAAGCAAGTGATCCTAAGAAATTTTCATTATTCTCTATTGGCTGGTCGCTTGGGTTTCTTCAAGACTTACAGACAGATTTGGGAGTGAATCACTTGGAAGGGACTCAAGAATGAAGTCTTGAAGTATGTAAGAGAGTGCCCAATATGCTAGTAGAATAAGAACGAGCATACTTTTCTAGTTGGTTTACTTCAGCTCTTACCAATTCTAGATCAGAAATGGAAAAGTATTTCGATGGACTTCATTATAGGATTTCCCAGGGTGCAGGGTAAGGACTGCATTTATGTAGTGGTTGATAGATTGACTAAATTTGCACTTTTCTTTGCTATCGTAGCCACTTACTGATTGTTATCATTTTAGTTGTGCACTAAATTGGTAAATTGATAATTGTTTACATTGAATTATGGATTTGATAAGTTGATGTCTTCAGTTGCAGAATTGTTTAAATTCAGAAGATAAATGTACACATGCAGCATTGCAACTATAAACATCAGAAAGATTGCATAAAGGTACAACCATTCAACACTACTATTCAGATATTGAAGACAGAAATACATTGCTTTTGTATTCATGCTAAAACTGATGTTGTTCTCTAAGTATTGATCAGATTTAAACTTTCAATTTCATAATTGATCATTACATTGAACATTCAAAGTGAATGTAATAAACAAGTATTCCTTCATAGGTTACATCTTTCAATTGTAAACATAGAGAAGATGTCAAATGCTGAAAGTAATAAATGAGCATTAGAAGATTTAGGGATCTAAGCATTTCCTTGGAGAGGTCTTCTACATTCTGGTAACTGGTCATCTGAATCTGCATGTATTTGTGTCCCTACCCGAATCTTTCTGTTAGCTCTGTATTCTTGTCTCATTTTAAGTCTTCTTCCGGTTTTGTCTTGCATCATGGAGAGAGAAGATAGTTAGATCCAAATTGGATCTCAACAATACATAGATACCTAAAAAAACAAGCTACATTCACACTTTCAGAGCTATACATCTATATAAACATCACTACAATAGCAAAGTGTGCATCTGCAATAACTAAATAAACTATTAAAGGGACATAATTCTATGAAACCTTTTACTGCATATAGTTGTTATCCTGCATTATTCAGGAGTTGCTATTTAGGAAAGCAGAGCATCCACATATTAGGTCAGTAAACCCAACGAACAAATCAAAATTCATACATAAATGTCACCTCACATGACATTTACATACAAACATTGATTAGCTAATTGTATCCATTAACCTAACATGTGGACTTGGTGGTGTGTGCAAGCGAGAGATGTTCATAAATTCTAAAGTATAAAATGCAGAAACAAGAGAAATGCAGTACACAACAATTGTTACAAAGTGCATACATGTTACAATTCAACACTATTGATGCAAATAAGCAGAGCACACTGATGATGCTGAAAATCAAAAGATGGGTTCTCCAAATTAAAATGAGATGATCTAATACCATTAAAAGAGAAGATGCCAAAAGTAGAGATGAATTGCAATTAACTAATAAGGTAACCCTATTACTCAGTTCTGACAATAGAAGATCATTTATAATGTGTTTTGAAAGAGAATGAATATGCAGATGTAGAAAATCAGATAACAGTGCATACATACAGAAAATTAAATGAAACAATGCACAAAGATAATTCAGAAAAACAAAGAACACTAATGTTGTTACAGATTAGAATGCACATGTAAAAGATCTATTTGTATTGTTATAAAAAATGAAAGTTGTATACACATGGTTTATACATTATTGACATCACATAAGTACTTTATCTCAATATTGTTCTGAACATTATCATCTCTGAATAAAAAGCTATGGGAAAAGAAAACAATGATATCCTTTTTTTATAACAATAGGCATATACAAAATGAAATATTAGTATTGCTGTTATAAGTGATGTGTGTGTAGAAGAGAATAAGCATGTGCAAAAGGCGGAGTCAACAATGATATATTCAGGTATAGTATGCATGCCATAATGATCAATTGACATCGTATGTTCAAGTAAAGATGAATAATAGCAATGTTGTTATAAAAAAATGGGCTAGGTCATAGCAGTTGGCATCTAAGTGATAAATGCATAGGCATAAGTATTCACATATGTAATGATTCTCAAAAGGAAAAGTTTGTCACTCTTAGTGTCCAGGATTGAAATCAAACAGTGATGCCATGTATGTTCAGAGTACAACATTTATTCATTTAAAAGAGGCAACATATCAGTGTCATTATTTAATGCTCCTAAAAGAAAAGGAATATGCACGTTAACATTGATATCTATTTATGCATATGTTCATAAGAATGTAGCAAAACAGGGTGTATTCATGTTATGACTCTGAATCAACTGAGGAATTAATGATGCTGTGGTAATTCATGCCTTCAAAAAATGAAGTTAAGTACAGTATCCACATACCTACTATCAAACCCCAAGTTACATTTTTTTGCAGGGTGTTAGGCAAACAATCTTATTCTGGTGTGTTGAAATGCAGTGCAATGGGTGTTCATCAGCTAAGTAATGTAGTTATTACAATGTTCATGTTTGAATCAATTTGGAGATTTCAATGCATGTAAGAGATACAGTCAAGCAGAATATGTGCATAATGAGTTTCATATTATGGATATTGCCCATGGGAGTCACGAGCACGTGCTCGAACTCCATGGGTGATGATTCATATAAAATTATATAACAATGTATTGATACATTACTTCTTGCACAGAAGCTGCATTTTAAAAAAAAATGCTCAGACAAGTGATAGTGGACATCAAACATGTAATGTGTTTAGTTCAACAAGAAAATGCTCTTGGATTCAATAGTAGGAGTTTTTTTATGTTTAAAACATTATGATCATGCTGTAAATTAAACATGTAATATGTTTAGTTCAAACCAGAAATGTTTATTTCTCAGCAACAGAGAGAAGATGTGCCGAGTTCTTTTATATATAATAACTCACTGTTATTTGAAATGAAAACATACAGTATAACAACAATATCAACTCACTGTAGAGTTGCAGACAAAAAAAGATGCTCTCGGTTTCAACAATAAAAGATGTTTTATGTTCTATGATAGTAAGGTTGTGTTTTTATATCGTTACTAGCGAGCTTCAAAGAAAATATTGAATAGGGCAGCTGTCAAACATGAATTATATTTCATACAATCAAACATTGTGTGTTTCTCAGACAAAGGATACAGAGTTCGACCTCAACAGAAAGAAGATGTATTAATGCTTACAACAATTAAACACATAAAGGTTTTCACAGCTCAAAGGAATGTCCACGACTTCAACAAAAAGAGGATGTGTTTTGATTCAACAATGTTGTCGTGATTATAAGGAGAACCATAAATAGACTATAGTTATGAACAACATAATAACAAGATAAGAGTTCTGGAGTTCATTTCTCAACAAAACACTGACAACTCGCATATATCTAGGGTTTACATGAGAATAACACAAATGAGCCATGTGGGTATCTCAGTTCGGTCAACATTAAAGCTACAAAAAAGAAGACAAAGTGAAGCTCATTTTTTATGCTACAAAGGAGTCAACAGAAAAGCAAATAAAGACCCAAATTTGTTGCCAAAAAAGATGCTAATTATTTAAACTCAAAATCTTAACCAGCATACAAAAGATTACAACATGTCTACTGTATTAAACATCTATTTCAATTAAAGATGCAAGATAACATAATGAGTAGATGTGCTACTTATCTGGTGTTAAAAAAGGCAAGCATGGTGGAATCCAAATGCAAAAGATACGCCATGAGTTACGGTATGGAGTCAAAGTTGCAACACAGTGAAAGCTGCAGAGACTCCCACTTCTCCAAGTTTCAAACTCATTGTACACCATGATCTTGGAATAAGTCTGTAGATGTGGCTGGAATATGTCGAGCTTCATGACCAAGTCCATAAAATTCAAACTCCACATCTTTCAACCACAGCTCAGACCGTGTCCAAACTTACGGTGGTTAGCTCAAAACTTCAAAAACCATTCACACCAGCCCGAGTTCAAACTAAAGTTGCAACCCAAGGTTTAGATCAAAGAAAAGAGAATGCAACACCATATTCTTTGGCATAGAAATCAAAATACAAGTGCAACCAAGATTCACAGTTTACATAGAGTCTTGGTTCTCTATCACTCCAGTTCGAAGAGAAAGGCCCATGTTACAAACAAAGGAGGCCGAGTTCATGTAAATGCATTGCCATATTTTATGGCATGAAGACCTAAAGTTACCAGCCCTGGTGGAGAAAGCTGGAACCCGAGTTCCCAAGACATGCAGAAATGCCATGTTTTCATGGCATCCAAACGCAAAGTTACCAGTCGAGCATGAACGAAAGGCTCAAGTTCAACTAGAAACAGAAAGAGAGAAACGCCATATTATATTGTATGTAGAATTCATGCAGAGAAACAAAGGATGCCAAGTTCATACACAAAGCAGCGCATGATAAAACTCCAGTTGATAAAACTCCAGCTTAAACCCGAGTTCACCAGTGAATGCATATCTACAGCATGGCGACAATCACAGAGAGATGGTTCCAGTTAACATGCAGAAGACTCACACATAACCCGCAACACAAGAGAATCAAAGTAAACTATAGATAACCAGAGATGAACTTTAGACAAGCATGGCGGCACAAACCCTAAAATTCTTTTCTTCCAAAATACTACAAAATGCAAAATGCAAAATGCCTATGTTGAAAACCGATAAACTTTGGAGTCCACAATGCAGAATGAGTTAAGTTTCTGTCAACCACAGTGCATGACAACACCATTGCAAGTGCCATGACATCATCATCACACGATATGTCAGTGATATTTTATGGGTCATGTTGACCATGGAGTAAAATGTCGAGTGTGGATAAGTTTAGAAATATGATGTCGAGTTAGGGTTGTTTAGACTATGGTGTCAATTTTTTGGTATGGAGTTAGGGTTTATACATTTAGGGCTAGTTGATGTTTTTATAATATGTATGTGATATGTTGATATATATTATAAAGAGGTTGTAATCACCTGAAAATGGTTTGATAAGTCCAAAAGCCCTAATCTCCAATTAAGTCCTCCAGATCCTAACCAAGACTACCAATATCAAGCTAATCACAATTATATAATTAAACTAGATCGGTTTAAGTATATAATTCATCAAAAATCAACAATCCAAGATCACTCATCAAGAGACATCTATCAAAAGCCATTAATTCTTCAATTAACCTTGAATGAATTAAATCAAATCAAAAAATTAAATACATGGCTAAAGAAATCAATTAAAAGGAATAAATTAAATCAAATAATTATTATTCCTTCAACATGTCTCAAGGATAAAAGCCTCTAACCAATAGGAGGTAATCACTTGGATCAAGCAAGTTTCAATCTCAACCATCCCTCAATGGATGCATCTCAACCACTCAATTCAAATCCAAATTTGAATCTTTCCCTCCAAGAATTCTCTATAAAAGGAAGCCATTCTAAGCTTATTTGATATAGGAGAATAGAATTACAAGCATAGATATAATGTAAATTTGGTTTTAGTTAATCTAGTTCATCATTTTTAGCATGCTAATCTAGTTCATTTGTATAATTTGATCAAAATTGTGCATAATTGAACATGTTCTTGAGCATTTTAGGCATTTTTACAATGAATCTTCCATTTCATGATTTTCATTCTATGATCTAACATGCTTAATTTGAGAGCAATTCACAATTTAGAGTAGAATCTTCATGACTATGAAGCAATAATTTGATTTCTCAAGGTTTTCTATGTTTTTCATTGAATTGATCTTACTAACCTTGGATATAATGAGTTATTGAGTGTTTGTGTGCAGTATACTTACAGGATACATAATAACACATCATAGAGGTAAATCAAAATATATCAATATTAGGGGATATACGTTTAAAGTTAGGTTTTAGGCATGACTTATGCCTTAAATTTAGGGTTTTTAAAGATCATGGAGGACTTTTTAAAAGCTATATTTTTGAGCATCAGTTTGTCCTAAAAATTAGGGTAACTATCTATTTAGGAGCACCTTTTGAGGGGGGGATTTCATTTTTTGAAATTGGCCTTAGAGGCTATATATTCAAACTTCTTATTCATTTGGAAGGGTTCAGGATTTGGAAAAAAAAGTTGTATTAGTGAACATATCGTTCCTTTGCACTTTTTCTTGTATTTTGTAACCAATTTTGTAGATTTTAAAGATAATAAAGCTGGTCTTATTATTCACATATCTTTTCTGAGTTCTGTCATCTATCCTTTCATATTTTTCTGCATTTAAGTGTTTATCCCTTTCAAGCATAGATTAGTGAATTGCTCTAAATTCCTATTCTAGGTTATAAAGAATTAACCTTTTGTAGAAGTTACCTGTTTGCTGGTTGAATTCCTACCATTAGTGGCACCAAACCCTAATAGTGAATTTTAAACCATCCTAGGTGTTGAGAAGTGAGAATCATTGCTGAATTTAGTAATGTGTGTCTTGTAGGTATAGACTGGCAATTCTGATAAATCTAAATACATTTGGTGTATCACCCCTTTTTAGTTAGTTATTCATTTTCTTTCCAGTTATTCTCCTCCCTTTTCCCAAAACCATAAAAGTTAACATTAGGTGATATCCCAAATGCAATAGGAATCGGCCTAGAATCTGGAGATTCATTCTCTCATCCACCAAGGAGAATGTTTCCATGTTTCAACAGGATGGCTAGATTCTGCATCCAGCTATAGGTGCAATCCTGATTGACAACAGTTTTTGGCACGCCTGGTGGGACCGAACAGCTACAGAGTTCTTTCAAAGTTATTATTTCTTATTGTTGTTTTGGTGTGTACAATAATATTTCTTCCTTTTTGAAGGTA
Source organism: Thuja plicata (assembly GCA_018584345.1). Taxonomy (NCBI): domain Eukaryota; kingdom Viridiplantae; phylum Streptophyta; class Pinopsida; order Cupressales; family Cupressaceae; genus Thuja; species Thuja plicata. Next base: position 447,337 of record MU223938.1, on the reverse strand, counting down.
TTTTACCAAGCACCTGGCAAATCTGGTTAAAGGTTTTATTGCAGATTCAGTTGCAGATTTATCTTGATGAGAAGAACTCTGACAAGAGAAAATAGTGAAGGATTCATTTATCAAGAATTGTAGCCCTGTAGGAGAGGCAAAAAATCAGCAAGAAGAAGCATAGCATCTCAAGCTGTAGGAGAAAGAGCCTCTTTGCTGGGGTCTCATTTTTCACTGTTCGAAAATCCTATCTTCGAGGATCAAGCTGCCATTTCTGAAAGCCACGAGGTAATTATTGAAGATTTTGGTTTTCCTGAAGATTTAAGTATTATGGACAATTCTATATCAGAATTACCCATTTTTGAGGAATCATCAAAGGATCAGTTCGCAAAAGGAAGGTAACGCAAGTTAATAAATTTGTTTTGCAATCTGTAGTCCAGTAGCAAGTGCAATTTGTAGTTCAGTAGCAAGTACCACCAGTACAGATGGATTGAAATTTTCCATTTGTGGCCTTTGATGCTGGCAGCCCATTGCAAATTTTTGTTCATCATGACATTCCACCAGCAACACTGAAAGGTTTGACGTATTTCAATGGTGAGAATCATATTTCAGCAATTGAGCATATTTAAGATATTGCTACTTTATGTGGATTACATCAAGTTACTCATGATGATGTAGCATTAAAACTATTAGCGGCATCACGTAAGGGTAAAGCATTAGTCTGGTTTAGAATTTTTCCAGTTAACTCTATTGGTATATGGGATGACTTAGGTACTATTTTGATCAGTTAGTTTGAAGATAGATTAGATAATTTGTCTTTGGTTGAGCAGTTAACTACTATTAAGAGAAATACCAATGAACATAGTTCTGATTTCAACTTTCATTTTCAACGAACTTGAGACAGAATTCCAAGATCTGTTAAGCCATCTGATGACTATGCATTTCTATTCTATTTGAAAGCATTTAACTGTGATAGTGTGCTTATGATATAGTCTATGGGAGGTAATACCTTACCTAATGCTTATGATATTGCTGTTAGAGCTTAGAACAACTTGATACAAGCTGGAAAATTACCTCCAAGGCCTCCAATGCCTTATTGTGCAGAGATAAAACCAGTTGTACCAGTTGTCATACCACCTATTGCTGTTGTTCCTCCATTGTCAGCACTTAATATGTAGGTTGTAGTAGAGGAACATGCTGCTTCAACTCCTATCAGGGAGATAAAGGAGCGGACTATGGAGCTAAATGACACAAATGACATCAATCTAGGAACTTTTCAGAATTATGACAATGAGATAACGAACCTGAAGAGGCAGAAAGGCCAATACAATAGGCCTCCACAGGCTGCTTACTAATAGAATAGGCCATTGAATCAAACTTCTGGTTCAAACCAGCCAAGACAAGCTCACGGGCAGCAAAGAAGTTACAATCAAAGAGCTGGTCAAGCATATAATTATGCAACTCCAAGTACTTCCAAGGAGTTAACAGTAATTCCTCAAGTTAATTATGTGCAAGAAGCGGAATGGTGCAACACATGCAATGATGGGCACTATTGACTGGATTGCCCTCATGCACTTGAAGCTAGAAGACAAGATGTTCTGAAAGAACAACCGATTAATAGTCAATCTGAGGTATAGTATGATCAATCACAAACACAAGGTAATCTTGATGTGTCTTTGATGAATTTCGATAATGACAAAGTTGTTTTAGCAGCAAATTTTGACCCCAATCAAGTGTGGAGACCTATAGCTGCAGGAACAAGGTCAAAAGTAAAGGCTGGAAATGATCAACAACCAAATGATAAAGTACAATAGCCTACTGTTGCAGTACAAAAACAGACAAATAAGTAGTTACAAGCTCAAAAAGGAGCAGAAATTCAATTCAGATAGCAAGTGAGCCTGTTGTTTTAAAACAACACCAAAAGGTTAGTATTCAAAGCTTCAATATTGTTGACCATTTGAAGAAGACAAATGTTCCCTTGTCCATGTGGGATGTTTTGGCTCTTCCAGGCCAAAAGGACATGTTACAAGAGGCATTACAAGCACTCACACTATCTGATGAATTTTTGTCTCAGCAGAACCCTAAGGTTTTAGTTGCTGCAAGTGCAAGCCACTAGTACATTTGAGACCTCTTTTCGATGGCTATACGTCACTTTTCTGACACTGTCCCGTCGGCCTAGCGACAGAGACCAGTGTTGCAATTTTGGTGTCAAAATTAACAACGGTTGAACCATCTATCGTTATTACAATGGTACTAACCATCACAATACAAGCCGACTATGATGGTTACCATGCTTTCGTTACATACTTTAGCTGTCGCTATTACGACACGTAGGCATGACATCTTATTTGTCACTATTATGACACATAAGCGTCGCATCTCATCTGTTGCGATTATGACACGTAGGCGTTGCATATTATCTGTCACTTTTTCAGACGTACAATGAATTTTCTATACATGCGACGTTGAATCGTCGGTAATTTCTGACGGCCTGACGTCGCATGTATAGAAAATTCATCGTACGTCTGAAAAAAGTGACGTCTAGGTGTCACAATACGAGCTAGCTATAATGTTTATCATGTTGTCATTACATTTTTTCTATCGCTATTATGACACCTAGGCGTTGCAGAATGAGTGTCAAAATTACGACAGACATGCAATGAATTTTCTATACATGTGACGTCGAGCCGTCGACAATTGCCAACGACCCGACGTCGCAT
>MU223938.1:382797-413710 GCA_018584345.1 Thuja plicata | reverse complement strand
CTGCGCTTTCCGGCCATCTGCGACACTCGGCCATCTATGCATATAACTCACTGTCTCCGCTGTTTAGAAACAGACTCATAAGACTATGTTTTAAACTATTTTTATCAAGTTTTTAGTGTTTTAACTCTCGGGTTTCTGACAGTAATGCAATTTTTGAGAGTTAAATGCTGTCTGATTTGATAAAAATCTTATTTTTTAAGTCTGATTAAGTCTTTTTTAACAGAAATTGACTGTGTGTATTTGGCCATCTGTGCAGGTGTTTTTCCATTTTCACAGATCACCGTCTGTGCAGTTCACCGTCTACGCAGCTCACCGTCTGTGATACTTGGCCATCTGCGCGTTTTCCTAGGTTTAATGATTTTCTGCAACATTTAATATCTGAGACTTCAAGACTACTAATGGATTTCATGCAGGTTCCCTGATGGTTCTTTAACAGATTCTTAAATGAACTTGTATGACTAAACACTTGTCTTGGAATGTATGTTGTTTAAAATTTACCTCACTCAATCTTGAATGTTAAGGGAATGAATTTTAACCAATCTTGAATTACATAAGATAAATTAACACACCTTTTACAAGATTTATTTTTGCTATGTGATAAATAAATTGAACATAATTGATTAACCATACTATTGTGTCTTTTTCTTAGGTATAAAACACTTAGTTGCTTTTAAATAGGTTCAATTTTGAATGAACACTTCTTGGTGTGTTTGAAGAAGTGTTTTTCAACACTTCTTTTGAGCTATTTTGTTATTTAGATTAAAACCCTTAATATAAGTGACGCTATGATTAAGTTATAGCCGTATCCTCTCCCCCCACCTTCGCAGATCTTGGGTGAAGAGAAAGCTTAGCTTAATAAAGCTTCTAGAGAGGCCTGTCTAGAGGGTGTGCTTCCCCTTTAGAGGATGACCTCATACTGGTAATCCCTTCAGTTGGTATAGAAATAAAGTGCAACCCAAAGGTCCTCTTTATCCCTTCAAGCTTGGGTGGGTCATGTTCAATGGTAGTCCATACTAAGTGAATATCCTCAACATATTGGCATGGTTGAACTAGAGACTTAAGTGTCACGCTGTACAAACCAATTGCGGGGACGCCATGAAACCTTGCTAGCAACTATAATTTAGTAGCCTACCCAATTCACCTTCAAACAGTGACTTATTATAGTGCAAGGGGAGGGAAGATTCTCCCCCCAAGATTCCCATCATACGTGTCCCAGGGTATTGTGTTGCGAAAGAGATCTTCGTAGCACGACAACAATACCAAGCAAAAGGAAAAAACACGGGCGCCCTTTCGGGGGTGACATTGTTGTGTGAGATGAAGGACTACCAAGAAATGGGCCTATAATATTTCATGTGAAGCCAATTTCCTAAGGTAGCTACTGTTTGAACTGTCCTTGTTGTGCTAGACCCAGTAAAAATGTAAGTGGCTTGAAAGAGTCACTTGAACAAACACAAATGAGATCTTATAATTTGAAATCAAGGTTTCCTAATGTCACATTTGTTGGTATCCCTCAAGGTTGCTTTGTCCCTTGTTGGATTGTTTTGAGACGCGTGTCTATTATTTTTCTAGTTTGAATGTGCTAAAATCAATTCTTATCATCGAACAAATTTGCCCAAAATCAGATTGAAGATCAAAAATTTGCCCAAAATTTTAACACACTGCCTTAGCCACAATCAGCCATCTTCGATCTAGATCCACCGTTTGCGCAGATTACCATCTATGCAGATTGTCATCTGTGAAGATCATCGGCTGCATCTGAGATTGCCGTCTCCACTTGAAAATAGTGAGCTTCCAAATCTGTTGAAACATTAAAAATTTGACCTTTTATAGGACCCCAAAATCATTTGTCCTAGATCATTTAGTCATTCAGCCAAAACCCAATTTTTCACATGACATGACCAATTTCCAGAAATATAAGAAGGTTAAACTTCCAACACCTCGAGTCTATCGAGAGAAGAAGGAAACCACTCGTAAATCCAAGGAATACCAACATATTACAACATCTATCAAACAAGAGATTGAACATCGTGAGAAAATTGATAAGATAATCTACAACAACAAAGTTTGCAATTTCATGGCCAAGTATTCCATCAATAGTGATTTTGTTTCCATTGAGCAATACAATTAGATAGCCTCTTGCTTTTGGATCATTCTTCCATTCTTCCATCATCATCCTTCCTTCTCTTGGAGCATTAGATCAAATCATCAAATCAAATCAATCCTTTAGGTTGAAAGACCTTAATTAAAGTATTGCAAACCTTCATCCTCAAACAAACACAACATTACTTGTAGACCATCAGTCCGTCTCAAGTAATTTAAATCCCTTAGTGATGTCCCATTTTTCTTGAGATCACAATTCCATCTTCAAGTAGAACAGGTGTTACTTTAAATCCTTTTGTGTTTGTATCATCATAAGGTTTTTTTATGCTTAGGTTTTGTTCCAAAAACCTTTAAATCAATCAATCAATCCTCAATTAATCAATCAATCTTTAATCAAACATCAAATCCAGAATTAATATCTTTGCTCTATTTCATTTCCTACACCTTCTTGTCTTCCATTCTTCTAAATCCACCATTGTATGGTTGTTACCTGATCCCAAGCTAGAAACATGAGGCGTGGAACACTCAACACCACTACCTATGAAGTGAACCCTTTTGGCACTCAATAATTTCAAGGTCCTAAAGTACATGCTGAGGAAATTCATGAAGAAACTGAGTTAGTAGAACAAGAGGAATGACCTACCCAAGTGAATGACTTCCTTAGCGATCCTTACAAAATGGAAATGGTTGAGAAAGAAATTATGCAAAACAACGGTGAAATATTCTTGAATATTATTTGAAATGGTGTCACAGTACCTGCTAATTTTGATGATACACTCCTTACCCAGAACATCACCAAAGCCGCCGCTGCCACTACTATAGCCATGGCTTGTACTTCAAATGATACATCATCACGTGATACCGGTAAAGGGGCTTTTAGTAAACCTCCCACATCAATACCTATATCTGCACCTGTATTAACAACTGCATCAATACCTCAATTGACGCCGGAACAAATTAAACAAATCCTAAGGGCTTTGCCAAACAATACTGCTCACAATAGCACTCAAACAACAAATCAAGGAGAAAGTGCTAATGTCAACAACATAGGGCAGGTTTCTATGCCCTTGTATACATCATCTCTGTTTCAAACAACAGGGATGAAAACATCTACAACTGATACATCCTGAGCCTATCAATATATACCTCCACCTACTATTGGTATGAACTCCACAGGCTTTTCAACTGCTCAAATTGGAGGAGGCGGAGGTTATGTACCCCCGTTTCTCACACAGAGTACTCTAGACTTCACCCAACAATTCAATGAGCTCAAAAGCATTGTACAAGGCTTACAAAATGGGGGCAAGAAGGAATTTTCTTTTGAAGATATTTGTCCCTATCCATTTGACAAGTCTATCACAATGCAACCATTCCCACCAAACTTTGAGATGCCCGAATTCAAGAAATACAAAGGTGAAACATGTCCTCTACAACATCTCAAAGAGTTTTAGATTGTGTGTCAAGAGGTTGCCTATAATGATAATTAATTAAAAAGACTCTTCACTAGGAGTCTTGGAGGCGTAGCCTTAGAATGGTTCATGGCCCTCCCTTATGGGTCAATCTCTACTTTCTGTGATCTTGCAGAGAATTTTTTTGGATAATACTAGTATAACATTGAGCATCAAGCAACACTCAACGATTTGTGCAATACTAAACAAAAGAATGAAGAAACCTTTAGTTTCTTACAACGATGTAGACATATTGCAAATTGTATGCCATGGAAAATACCTGATAGTCACTTAATTGACATCTTCACAAAGAATTTAATCTTTGAGATGTCTTTCCAAATGAAAATGGCTTCACCTGACACCTTTGAATTTCTTGTTAAGAAGGGAAAAGACATTGAAGATGGCCTTTTACAAAGAGGTAGCATCAAACATTATACTCCCTCCAACAATGATAAACCAAAATTTTGGAGTAAAAAAAAAGGAGTTGCCAATGATGGAGTGACTGATGCCAAGAATCTTCAAAATGTTCAAGCATCCAACAATAAAAATCAAAACAATCACAATAACAATAATCAGAATCAAAATCAGAATCGTAACAACAATCAAAATCAGAATCAGAATCAGAACAATCAGAATAAGCACAACAATTAGAATCAGAACAATCAAAACAACAATCAACAACCATGCAATCAATCATTCTTATTTCCTCGCAACAATTACAATAACAACAACAATAATAATAACGACAATCGACAACAATGACAATTCACAACTTTGGCAGAACCTCTAGATGTGATCTTCAAACAACTTGTGGATCAAGGAATGATAGTCTACCCAAATACTCGACCTTTTGATGAGAATCAACCTAAACCTGTTTGGTATAGAGATAATGCGTATTGTGATTATCATCGCATCAAGGGGCGTGATACTAAGAAATGCATGAAGCTTAGACACTTTGTGCAAGATCTCATTGAGGATGGGAAAATTGAAGTTGGAGGACAGAATGCATCCTCATCTAATGCAAAAGTCAAGGTCTACAATCAGCCCTTCCCACCTCACAATCAAAACAATGCATCAAACGCAATCCCATATGAATATTCTACCAATACTATTACAGGCCATGATCAAACGTGTGGGAGTCTAAGTGAAAATGATATCTTTGGGTTTGACTCTCTTTGTAGCCGCATTGAAGAATCTGACACGCATATTAATACCATAATCCTCAAAGCTACTGATTGTAATGCTACTACACGTAGACCCAGAGTCACTGTCCAAGCTGCTGATAAACCTTCTACATCTGCAAATCCACCAGCTACTCCGTCTACTACTGCTCGGCCTGCCTCGTGCTATGAACTATTGGCCCAGTTAGGGAAGATGCCTGCACAGATATCCATTCTTGAGCTCCTGACAACTCTGCCAATTCACATAGAAATCCTTGAGAAAGCTCTAAATGAATCCTGTGTCCCTGAGAACATCAATTCTGCACAATTCAAAGCTATGATAGGGAACCTAACCACACAAGAACATCTCATATTCACTGATAAGGACTTCGGTGGTCCTGACCCTCATCATAATAAGTCCCTCCATATAGAAGGAAAAATCCACTCCACAAGAATAAAATGAGTCCTCATCGATGGTGGATCTGGCTTGAATTTGTGCACATTAAAAATGATTTGTAATATCGGTCTTTCTGAGGACCTCATTGATGCAGAAAAAAAAATCACAATAAAGGCCTATGATTATCGAGAATGAAAAAGTAAGGGTTTGATCAAACTACCCTTACAAGTGGGCCTGACCCTAATTGAAATTGTTTGCCATGTACTAGATCTAGATCTACCTTATAATATCTTGTTGGGATGACCATGGATACACGCTATCAAAGGTGTACCCTCTACTTATCATCAATGTCTAAATTTCCCACATCATGGTAGAGAAATCACAATTCTCAGAGATCCTGAGCCCTTTCAATACTGCAAGAGATTGGAAGGCAAACAATCTAACTACTGTCCGTTGAATGAATTTGGCCGACACTTCAATCAAGAAACCCCTGTTTCAAACACTCCATTAGTTCTAGAAAAGACATCAGAAACACCAGTTGAGCAATCCAAAGGAAATGACAAAGTTACTAAAGACAAGGTCATTGATGACAAACCCTCCTCATCTGAAGCAAAGGCCACGTTTAAAAATCAAGGCATGGGAGAGTATAAATTTGAAAGTGCTCTATGTATTGGGAAACTCCCTTTGTCTCCAAAGTCTTATGGAAGACCATCACCATTACCCCCTCTAAAGATAAAGCACTTATGCGTTGCAAATCAACTATTTTTGAGCATTGGGGGTCCCTATTAGATGAACACATGGAATACAATGTCCTTGATTGGATCTATAGTGATGAAGAAGAACGACCTGCAATTTTCCCCAAAGGAAAGTATCCTAATGTTACTCCCATTGTTGAAAGCATGGGATATCATGGTACTAGCCTTGGAGCTAATGAAACAAGTAAGAAGAAGATCATAACAACTAATGGCTATCCTAAAGGACACAAATTGGGTTCCGTAGAGACCAAGAATAACTTTGCTAAGGATTATTGTCTAGCTGCCTCAGATTCAGACACTGAGGAAGATTTCTTTGAAATTCCTTTCCACTATATTGAAGATGACCAAAAAAAAAACCTTCATGTCTTCACTATCACCCAAGCTGACCTTTCGTCCCCTCGTCTGCCCCTCACAAACCCTAAATTAATTGACTGGGATCAGCAAGACTCACCACCAGCTTTGGACATTTGTGATTTGGATGAGGCAGTTTTAGTCCTCTTTGGACTTAATAATCTCCAAGAGTACGAGCATCAGATCCACTACAGTGAACAAGCCTACTTCGGTAGCCAAGTCAACTCTCTCAGTTGCAAAAATAAAAATAAAACAAATGAAAATACATCCTCTGGTGAAAACCTCTCACGGGCACCTTTGGATGAAGAAAAAGATAAAATAAAGGATGCTTCCTCTAGTGAAAACCTTTCCAAGGTTCTAGAGGAGGGAGAGGCTAACTTTCCATTTATATCTTTAGAACCAGAAGTGTCCTCTATGATCATTGAAGATACTATTCCAATCAACCTAGGCTACAGATCACCTACATTGGAGTTTCTCTCAATGATCAGGAAAAGAAATACATGACAACATTCTTGCATAAACACAAAATCAACTTTGTTTGGATTTACAAAGACATGCCCGGGCTAGATACAGATCTTGTCATGCATCATCTTGCTGTAGATCCAAGTGTAAAACCTGTTAAGAAGAAACTTTGCAAGATGTATCTGCAAGTCGCATTGCTAGTCAAAGTTGAGCTTTAGAAGATGCTGGACGTTGAAGTAATCAGACCAATTGATTATCCTAAATGGGTTTCTAATATTTTACCAGTAGGTAAGCCTACTGGGGGCATTCACATCTGCACTGATTTCAGAGACCTAAACCTTGTATGTCCCAAGGATGATTTCCCACTCCCAAGTATTGACATTATAGTGGATTTGACGGCAGGACATGAAATGTTGTCACTTATGGATGGCTTCTCAGGTTACAATCAGATCAGGATAGCACTAGAAGATCAGCACAAAACCACATTCACAATACCTTGGGGCACCTTCTATTATCAGGTGATGCCTTTTGGCCTTAAAAATGTTGGAGCTACTTATCAACGCGCCATGACTACCATCTTTCATGACCTTTTGCATGTCATCATGGAAGATTATGTGGATGATATTTTAGGAAAATCAAAAACAAGGGAATCCCATATTCCTATTCTTACTATCATCTTTGAGCGATTGGAGAAATATAAGCTTAGGTTGAATCCTAAGAAGTGTGTTTTTGGAGTATAATTTGGTAAACTGCTGGGATACATTGTGTCACGGCATGGAATAGAAGTTGATCCAAAGAAAGTAAAAGAAATCTTAGAGATGTCACCGCCCAAAAACTTAAAGCAATTACATAGTTTACAAGGAAAACTACAATCAATCAAAAGATTCATGTCACAACTAGCAGATAAGGTGCATCCATTCTCTCATCTCCTGCGCAAGAATATCAAGTTTCAGTGGGATTGCTTATGTCAAAATGCATTCGAGAAACTGAAAGGCTATCTAGCTAATCCACCCATGTTGGTACCACCTGTTGCTAGTCATCCTCTGATTTTGTACATATCTACTACAGAGGTTGCATTGGGAGCCCTCTTTGCACAATTAGATGATACTGACAAAGAGCGAGCAATTTACTATCTTAGCAGGACTCTTATTGGCTATGAGTTGAATTATTCCCTAATTGAGAAGGCATGTTTGGCTATTGTTTTATGTACATAGAAACTATGACATTATATGCTTAATCATAAGATTCATCTTGTTTCCAAAATTGACCCCCTCAAATATCTCCTGACACGTGTTGCTCTTACGGGTCGTACAACAAAATGGGTCATGATTCTTAGTGAGTTTGACATTGTTTATGTGGATAAAAAAGCTATCAAAGGACAAGTAATTGCAGATCAGTTAGCTGAAGCACCTGTCAATGGTCAAAATCCTTTGATGATAGATTTTCTAGATGAATCAATCCTTAATCTTGCCTCGAGTCGACCATGGAAGCTTTATTTTGACGGATCCTTCACTTAGAAAGGATCGGGGGTAGGAATCCTATTTGTTACACCAAAAGGGGATCTCATCCCTAAATCTTACAAATCACAGTTTCCTTGTACCAAAAACATTGCAGAATATGAAGCCCTTGTACTTGGACTCCGACAAGCCATACAATGGAAGATTCTCACTTTATTGGTGCTTGGTGATTCACAATTGGTTATCAAACATGTTATGGATGAATATCAAATAAAGGATGACAAGTTGCTTCCCTACCGTCGTACAGTTGAAGATCTCAAAATGCATTTCACTGAGCTAATCTTCCAACAGATCCCTCGCATGAACAACAAAGTAGAAAACACCATGGCAACAATTGGGTCCTTGATCACTATGCCCGAACATAGTGCACGGTGTGAGTTTCTTGTTGAGAATCTTATGGTCCTTGCTTATGAAAAACCAAATTTTGAAGTGGTGTGTGAAATTGCTGATCCCAATTCCCCATGGTACCAAGAATTATATTCCTACCTTCACGATAGACATACCCCACTTACTTTAACCCCCAACCAACGTAAAACCTTCATTTTACGCACTTCTCGATACACAATCCTTGCTGATCCCCTTTTTTGAAAGCATTTTGATGGAACTATTTTAAGGTGTATGAATTATGATGAAGCACAAACGTCCTTGGAGGAGGTACATCAAGGAATCTGCGGTGCTCACTCTAGTGGACTTACTTTGGCCAAGAAGTTGTTAGGCACTGGATATTACTGGCCTACTATGAAGAAAGATGCCTACAACTATGTGAAGAAGTGTGTGCCTTGTCAGCAGCACGATGATTTGATACACGCTCCCTCCCAATCCCTCCAGCCCACCATCACCCCTTGGACTTTTTCACGCTGGGGTCTTGACCTCATTGGATAGATTTTCCCTAATTCTTCCAATGGCCATAAATATATCCATGCTGATAAAGAGTACTTTGCCAAGTGGGTCGAAGCTATTCCTCTCACCTACAGTACTGGAAAATAGATTTCAAAGTTTATTTTGAACTATCTTATCTGTCGCTATGGCATTCCTTAGGACATTTTTACTGATAATGGAGGACCTTTCAAGAATAAGGATGTCACAAAGCTATGTAGGAAATTCAACTTTACCCACCATACCTCTTCCAAGTACTTTCCACAAAGAAATGATCAAGCTAAGGCTATGAATAAAACCATCCTCAGAATCCTCAAGAAAACGGTCGATGAAGCTGGCTCTGATTGGCACCTTCACCTCAACCCTGCCCTTTGGGCTTACCACACCTCTATTCGAACCCCCATGGGAGCCACTCCCTTTTCCCTTCTTTACAGTACTGAGGCTATTATACCCATTGAAATTGAGCTCCCTTCCCTCAAAATTTCTCTCAAGAATCTGTTGTCCGAAGAAGAATATAGAGTTGCCTGCTTGCAAGAGCTAGAACTCCTCGATGAGAGATGCCTCAATTCCCTAGACCACCTCTACATGTATAAAAATCACCTTCTCCTTCATTTTAACAAAAGGATCAAGCCTCGTCAGTTTGAGGTTGGTGATCTTGTCCTACAACACAATATGAAGAACCTCTAGAACCGCGAAAAGAAAGGAAAGTTTGAGCCTAATTGGTTGGGTCCCTTCATTGTCACAAAAAACATATGGTTCCGACGCTTATCAGATTGCACCACCAGAGGGAGATATGCTCCCTGAACCTGTAAATATTGTACATCTTAAGTGCTTCTATGCTTGATCTGTCAGTAGTCCATTGTACAGTAGAAATATTCAAAAATCCAAAAAATTTAGAAAAGAAAAAAAGAAAAAAATAAAAAAAAGCATAAAAAATACAAAAGCTTGAAAATAATATGAAAAAAGTAAAAGAGAAAGAGAAATAAATTCATCCATCTGTGAAAACCACTTCGGTGGCACAATGGATAAGTACCATGGTGAAAACCTATTTCAAGCACCATGTGTAGTTAGATCCACCATTTGTTCCCACATTTTTTCCAAGTAGCCTACATCGTCTTCCATGACAAAACATCACTACCCATATTTGTGCAGGTAGTTCCTTGACAATTTTCCACCTCCGTAATAAAAAATTACCGTATGACTGAGCTTACCATATCAACACTAAGCTTTGTTCTAGATACAGTGATCACAAACATTTCCAACAAATCAGCAAATAGATTAACTTTCCTAATGATCTTTCTATTCACAAGCAATTGCTAGCGACTTCCCATTTTTATCAATCAAATCTTTGGCCCATCAGGATGCATTCTTCCGGTGTCGGCTGTTCTATCAATCCTCACATAAAAATTGTTCATGGAAAGAACTTTTGGATAGAATGACCACTTGGTCAGGATGCCTTTTTGTTGATTTTATCTTGTGTTTTACTATTTCCTTATCGCGACAGCCTCGATCTTTTATATCTTGGTTCGTTATGGTGAGTATATAGTGAAATACGTGTCATTTGTGGTATGATATGCTTGTCATAATTTTTTAGTACATTTATGTTTTGATATTTGGTTATGACTATGTATGCCTCACTGGGGGCAGGATTCATGCATCTCAAATCCCTCAAAAGATCTGGATGTATTGCGTCTCCTCATGAGTAACATTTCATAGATCTCATCATATCTAATATCTTGCATTCTTGTTCCTAAAAACCTATTTGTTTGAGAGTTTAGTCCACGCAAAGGAACCATGTCACTTGTGTTTTATAGTACATGGTGCATAACTCCTTTTGCAATATCAAACCATGGTGTGCTCTCCAACTTAACACGGTATCAATCCCACTATCATCATGTAGTTAGTCTTTTTAGTTAGGTCATCTTACACTTTGATTTTGCTCTTGGCAAAGGTTTCTATTTATTCCCCCTATCCAGTCACCTAAGTGATTTTATTAGACCTATTTGATACACACAAAAATAGTGTCCTCATGTGTCTCATCTTACATTCATTCATTAGGTTAATTTTATCCATTCAGTTCATTCATTCATCATTAATCATTACAGTTATATTGCTCATTACAGTTGCATTAAGGTTACATTATTACTTCATTCATTAATCATTGCTCATTAAGGTTACATTTAGTTACTTCATTCATTATTGCATTTAGTTCTTGTTAGGGTCATTCAGAGTCACCTTTGTTAAAGTGTCAAAGACCCTTGTTAATTCTTTAATTTGAAGCTCTTTAGCGCATTCCCTTGAAATTATCTCCTTGCGGTAACCCTTCAAGCGCATATCCCCTTCAAATTTGTCAAGTTCAAGTTCAGCCGTTCTCAAACCAATCCTTTACAAGGTTCAATCTTTACTTGAACCACTTCAAACCTCTTTGAACTTCAGTTCAAATTAGTTCGAAATGGGTCAATGAATGTTTTATCCTCTAACAACTATTTTCTGCAAGTGGGCCCCGGCCTATGTTACCTTATGGAGGTGAACAACTTCGAACATATTTTAACTCTGGTTCAAAGTAGTTCGAAGAGGTTCAGAGATAGATTGCGGGCAGAGTAATCAAGTTAAAAAAAAAACAATTGATGGGACCCATGATGTGACCTGGCGGTGTAAAAATGGTTAAGTTTTAAGAAGGGCAGTTTTGATTTGACAGGAGCCACGGGGCAAACTTCCAATAAGATTTGGGGTGGCATTTAATAATATTTTTAGCTTGAGCAGAAGATATCATTTGGGGTATGATTAATAATGATATTAAGGGTGGCAGATTCCAAGGATGCCTTATTGCTGAGTCATTATGGCTCACATCATCAAAATTTAATGCTCCCGACTTATACTCATTAAAGTCGATCTTTTCGGGTATTATTTTGAAAATATAAATAGCTCTGTAAGTTCTTCTTTCCTATTATTTTTCTGTGGAGTCTTGGCTGTGGAGAAGAATTTGTTCCAAGTCTACGTAAAATAGGTAGCTCCCGAAGCCTTTTCTCTTTTCTTATTGCTGTTTAATATATTGATTCAAAAAGGGAGGGGGGTCATCTGGGTTTTTATTTTTGAAGAGAGGATGAAGTCCAGTTTGCATTTCTTTAGGAATGTTAGAAATATGTAGTGCATAGCTCCTATTATCTCAGAAACAGACCTACTAGGGGTTCCGGTAGAAAAAATGACAGTGAATTACACAAACCGTGCAGCTGAAGAACATAGCCTAGAATTCCTGTTGAGTGGGTTATTAGAAGCCGTGGCTTTCCCGCCATCAGTTGTATGCCCAGAATTAGTTCAACAATGCATTAACAGATATGATATTAAATCCAAGTGCATTTTGAATGCGGAAGGCCAAACCCTTGTGCCTGTCAATAGGGAGACTATTATGGTTGGTTTCAAAATCCTAGAAGAGTCTTTTGTCAGTTTTACGCCCACTCAATCCCTAGCTCAGTACAAAGAAAATGAAGATAAAAACCGGAGCCATGTGGCTAGGAAGTGGACTCAAACTAATTACAAAGGTGGTTCCCATTTCCCTAAAGTGCTCACTAAAGACCACATGAAACCCCTTATTCATGATGTGGTAGTGTTACTTCACCGAATCAAAGGTTCAGAACAAGTTCTTCTATACGAGGAGTGGATGTTTCATTTTATAGAAATTATCTTGGATGGGGGTCAACATATTGATTGGGCTAAAATCATTGCTGGTTCCTTGAGAGACCAACTCAAACAAGCTCAGGCCATTATGAAGGAATTCTTTATGTCTTCTTATTTGATATATTGCCTAGCGTGCACACAGGATTTGTTTTCCATCCGACATGTTCCTTGGAATGAAGATATTTTAATTTATGAGTACTGTCCTTTGTTAAGGAAAGATAAAATTTTAGAAAATTACATGAAAGTTCATGATGTTTTCCTAGGCAAACTGTGTCAACAATTGGCAGGGGTCCCGAACCAAAGAGTTTCGTTTGAGGCATGAAAACTAATTCAAACTTATGGCAGCTTGTATATCCAATTCCCATGTTTCACCTACATTCAGATTGGAGGCTTTGATGATGAACCTCTCAGGCTCCCAAGGTTTTCTTTCGACTGTTTTATTTTGGCAGAAGTTTGCAGGCAATTGTTTCTGGTCATCAAAAATGCTCTGCCAGAAGAAAAATGGCCTTCCATGTTCCCAGTTAAAATTGGTAATTTAACCTGTAATAATATGATGGATGCTTCAGTAATTGGAAGCAATTTGTTGAAATTTCACTTACAATTTTATAAGTTAAGAAGGGGTTTTGACAATAAGGGCTTCGCCAGGCAGGTTTTAAGTCTAAGTAATTATCCTTCACCCAGTTCGCACCTGGAAGACCTATGGGAAGATCTTGGCGATGAAGAGGAAATCTGGAAATGAGATCATTCCAGGCTTGTAATCCCATAGATCAAGATGTTACAGTTGAATTTTGATATTAAAGATGTGGAAGAAGACTGTTCTGAAACCACAGGTTTAGAGGCTAACAATGTGAATGCAAAAGTTTCCCCGGACATAGATTGGAACAAAAAAGAAGAATTTGATATAAAGCTTAGGGCCTGAATCATCTTCAGGGTCATAGAAATTAGGTTTACAAAAAAGAAGAAGGAGAGAGATGAGACCCCCCCTCCTGAAAAGCATAGTGCAAAACCAACCCTAGTGAAAATGAAGCATGCCTCGTCTAATGTATCTCCTGTGGCTCCAAATTTAGGTAAAATTTCACCTCCCAAGAAAAAGGTAATTTCCAGCAAGCACCCGAGTGCACCAAGATCGAGACCAAGAATGAGATCAGAGAAGCGTTCTCAGATGGAAGCTTTAGGACTTGAATATCTAGATGTTGAGATCAATGATGATGATATTTCATTCTCTCTGGATCAACAAGTAAAAGTGCAGGAAATTTCTATTATGAATACAGAGGTACCTCAGGTTGAGGATACTCCTGCAAAAACACCCGATAATCAGATAGTCACTGGTTTAGTCACTCCTTGGCTTACTAAATCGGTGAATAAGAGGAAGAGCTATAAACCCATTTCACTTCCTATAAAATAGATTGTTACCAAGTATGCTACCCGAACTCCCAAAGCAAAGAGAGTGAAGAGTGATGCTTGGTTATCTACTGATCCGTCAACCGGAAAGGTGATTGCAGAGATAGCCACTTTCAAGCCTAAATAAGGAATTCAAGAACCAGAGGCCGAAGACTTTGAGATCACAAAAATGGAACTTGGTGTTCTAAATAGGGATTCTAGAGATCACCTGTTTAAGTTCTCAGCCGATCATATGCTCGGGCAGTCGCAAAAAGATGGGAAAGAGAAATGAAAATTAAACCAGCTAGTCTCCACCATGGCTGAGTTCCTTTCCTCACTCGCTGATGATGGAGTTCTGCCTCTAGCTCAGTCTTCACAGGATCTTGATCCAAATTCAGTTGAAAGCCAAAAGCTAGTGAAACAAATTCAACAGGGGAAATTTCTGGTAAAGATCGTGAAGTCTTGGATAAACAATGTCATCAATGAAGGTAGTGCTTTCATCCATGAGTTTATATCTACTTGCCTCGATGGAGAAACATTACTTGGCGAGGTCCAAACCTTAGTTCCAAGTTGGGAAATGGAAGAAGCTAAATGCGCAGCAATTGTCATATAGTTTCAAGAAATAGAAAATTATGGTGTGATTCAATTCTTAGCTGAAAATCCAATGAAATTGGTAGACCCCTGTATGCTGTTCATTCTAAAGCACAACTTCGGATGGAAAAACACAATGTTTAAAGCTGCAATCTCTCAAGCCAAAGTGATCGAAAAGGAAGTGATGGATATGCACACGGATGCTCTGAAAGATATCAAGATAGTGAACCCCTCAAGTATTTTGCAGATTGATGGAGGTAACAGAGACACAGATGCCATGGTAAAGATCTTCACAGACGCCATGAGCACTCTCAAAGAAAATGAGGCACCGACAATTCAGGACTTCACCAGAATTGTGAATGTGGAATCCATGTTGTTGCTGAACAGAGGTCAGTTGCTGAAGCAAGCGGAGAGAATAAGGGAATTAAGGTGGGAAAAGAATGCGACTCAGGCAAAGCTGACAGGCCTAAAGAATTTACATTCCCAACTAGCTCAAGAGTTAACAAATGTGTTCCGATCCTGGAAGCTTGTGCAAACTGCCACATCAGAAGGCCCCGATGGGAGTTAGTGATCTTTGAGGCATCTTTTTCCCTTACTTTATGTTTTAAGTGACACATGCTTTGAAACTCTATTTTTATTATTTATGTAACTAGTTTTAAACAGTTTTCCTCTTGATGTCTGAGAGGCCAGGTTTTTCTGGAGGCTCTCTTGGATGCAAAACTATATATAGAGGAACTCTAAACAGAAAAAGGGTTAGAAAATCAAGGTAGAAAATAGATAGTTTATGTTTTGGAGTAAGTAGTTAGCATAGAATTTTCTAGATTTTCTGAAACAGCTGGTGACCAATTTTTTATCAGACTTTGATCTGATTAATATATGAATATATAGATGCATGGTGTGGTTTAGATCTTTGAATCAAAATCTGGAATTTATGTGATTTCTTTGAGAATTGATACATTTAAATCTACGCATGTGTTGTTTATATTCAGTCACTTCCAGTTTCTTTATAGCTTGTCTTTTCTTAGGTTATTTTGTAAGTTGTCTGATTTAGAAGTGGTTAGTAGATTTCTGTTCGCTTCATGGTTATTTCAATTATTAGTTGATTTTGTAATTTCATCTCAATACCCAAGAGTATTTGAGTGTTCCTTCTACACTTTCTGGTTAAAGGTGTATAGATTTACTTTTATGCCTATAATTCATTGAATATCTTAGGAGGTAGCTGAACCTTAGAAATTCAGAGGGAAGCAATTTCCTATGCTTACTCAACTGTTGATGAATCATTTGTCTTCAAAAACATAGAGTCTTTATCCATTCCCATTTAAAAAGGAGACAAATATGTTCGCCAACAGATTTTTGGCGACTCTACTGGGGAGAGTCCAGTATAAGATAACAGATTCTCCATTCATTACAATGTTGCAAGATGGTGTTGCCTCACAACAACATGTTCCCTGTGCTTCAACCTGACCTAATATTTGGAAACACGCAAGAAGACATTATCTCAAGCCTGGCTGAATCAGCATGGAGGTTCAGACGCAGTAACCAACAGTTTCATCAAGTTCAAGAGGCACTTGAGAAAGAAGAAGAAATAGCTGATCGACTGAGGGGTATACCAGTTGCTCATGAAGCAGTCATAGTAGATAGGCTTGCACAAGTCCCAACAAGAAATTGAGGCCTGCTCCAAATATTTAAATTGGCAGAAACGAGATACACCAGAGGTGATAGGAGAAAGGGATTGATTGACGAATATTTTGAGGCTCTGAAGAACCCCAGTTTCAAATTTGATTTCACTTTCAAGAAGAAAAAAACCTACAATTTTAATAGACCATCCTCACCTCTGTCTACCCCAGTTTTTCTGCCTCTTTTTCAAGCCATTGTAACACCCGATACCGTGGTGCCTGTTGTTCTTAATATTCAGCCTTTGAATTTTCAGTTGCCTAACATGGCTGCCAATCAACCCTGGGGTCAAAATATTGGCCCACTGAATTTAGGAGCTAACCCTCCCGGAGATTTACCTAAAGGTGCTAATCAGGTTTTGCCCAAATTTAGCAGAGATAGAAGAGTAACCACCGATGATCACCTTAGTGCCTTTCATACCTCCTATGGCATGTTAAGCATTCCTACTCAGGAAATTTTCGTTAGATTCTTTTTTAGAACCTTGGTCGACACTGCTGCCGACTGGTTCAGTCATTTACCCAATGGATCAATTACCAATTGGAATGACATGAGACTTTCCTTTGAAGCAAGATTCAAATCTCCAAATAACGAGATGTCGCTATTGCTCCAACGCAGCCAGATGAAGAAAGAGATGCATGAGCCCATGCGGGAGTTTGTGGCTAAGTTTAATAGAATCTTACAAAGAATGCCAGTAAATTCTACACCAAGCGACAAAAATAAGAAAATCTTTTTCTTAAATGCTGTCCCACCTGACATCAGTTTTCATCTATTGAAAGATGGAGTGGCTAACTTGGCAGTTGCCCAGACACAGGCTATTCAGCTGGAAGATACTTTCATAACAATAGGGAAATGGAAGCGAGAGGTTCAGGCTTTAGGGAGTTCTTCTTCCTATGCTATGACAAATCCTATGATGCAGAGGTTAATGAATGATATGGCTATGCTAAAGAGGCAGCAGAATAAGGCAAGTTCTCCATACTCATTTCCTTACCAAGATGTTAGCCAAATAAAATATAATCAACCTTCAGGAAAAACTCCCCTTTTGACAGCTTCACAACCCAAATTACAGATTGAACCCACACCAAAAGAAACAATGTGTTCTTTTCATCTGACTACAGATCATGATGGAGAATCTTGTCTTGATTGGCTAAGGTGTCTTCAACTTAATGCTACAAAGGATGCCATTGGTATAGAAGAGTTGCAAGAAGAGAAAAACTCACCTGATTTTGACCCGTCCAGTTCTTTTTATCTGGAGTATCAACTAGGTCCTGATAGAAGTAGAAGTGTTTTGGCGACCCTCCAAGACCCTGCTTGTGCGATTCTAACAAGAAATCAGAGAACACAAAAATTTGTCCCTGGTTTAACTTCTACTACTGATGCTAAACGTAAGGAAACCGAAGATGGAGATACTTCTGTAAATTCAAGAAGTCCTGAGGTGAAGATCTTTCCAAGAGGTAATCCAACTCCTCCTTTTCCATTTGACTTCGTAGAATTCTATAAGAGTACTACAATTTATATCTCCCCTAAAAAATATCTTAAAATGAACCCTAAAGAGTTGGATAGGTTGGTAAAATATGTTAAAGGAGAGTCTGGTTCAAGTTCCCAATTAGATAAGCCTCTCATAGGTGAAACCACTATCGTTGAAGAACCACTCATCTTTAAACCTCAAGACACCCCTCAAACACCAAAAGATTGTCCCTCTGTTAATATAGTTGAGAGTGAGCTAGAGGAAAATAAGCCCAATCCATTTTACATTTCCTTGCTTCTAAATGGACATAAGCTTAGTAATTGCATAATCGATTCTGGCGCATCGGATAACATCATGCCCGCCCCAGTCGCAAAAGCCCTAGGCCTCACCTTGACTGCAACTTATGGTCATTGTTACTCTATGGATGGAAAGGAAGTTCCACTAACAGGTCAAGTCAAAGATGCCCAAGCCGTTCTGGCTGCATACCCTGACAAGCGTATAAAGTTGACTATTTTGGTAGCAGATATCCCAGCGAACTATGGCATGCTACTTAGTAGAACTTTTTGCAAAGATGTAGGAGGGGACAATAAAATGGACTGGTCAGAGGCCTTGATCCCAGTTTCCAAAAAGAAAGTGAAAATTGAACCTGAATCGAAAAATAAATATACTGTGATGCCCTCAGATAATCCAAAGGCTCAAATTTTGTACAAAGAATGTCACTTCGGTAACTATGTTATTCTAACTGATCATGAAAAGGATAGTGCCATTCCTTCTCAAAAAGAAGGGGATATCTGGAAGATGGATTTTGATGGCAGCTGCTCCAATTCAGGCTCAGGCGCGGGGGTAGTTCTTTTCCCTCCTGATAGAGGATGTATTCCTCTAGCTTTCAAATTAGATTTCAAAAATACTAATAATACTGTAGAGTACGAAGCCTTGCTGCTAGGTTTGGAAGAAGCTAAACAGAGGGGAGTCAAGAAATTGGTTGTGAAAGGTGACGCCGAGCTGATTGTGAAACAGGTGAAAGGATAGTTCTCTGTCAAGAATGAGAAGTTGAGACACTAAAAAAATTTGGTATGGGATGAGTTGGAGTTCTTTGAGGCCTTCTCCATTGAATTTATCCCAAGGAGTCAAAATACTAGAGCAGATGCTTTGGCGGTATCAACTTCACTTTTATTGCCTCACCCTGATTTTAAAACCCAAAAATACCAAATTGAAATGATCTACAAGCCTAGAATACCTGATAACATAGAGCATTGGCAAGTCTTTGACAGTGATTCCCAACTCAAAGATTTCCTAGAATGTGCTGCAGATTTTTCTGATGTATATTTTGAAGGATCCTATAACGAGTGCAAAGAAGTCTATCAAGATGCTATAGATAGTGATGGAGTGATCCAGTTGAAAGGAAATAAGATTCCCAAAGGCCTTGTGTCTCTTGAACATTTTTTTAGAAGGAAAGATGATAGTACCATCAAAGAAAAGGTATCTCATGTGAAAAACTCTAGAGTATGACAAGATTGATATAGGAGAACAAGATAATCCAAAATGGATTTCTATTGGTCTGACTTGTACTTTATCTGAAGAGGAAATCCTGATAAGGTTACTCAGAGAGTATAAAGATGTCTTTGCCTGGGGATATGAAGACTTAAAGAATTTCAGAGGAGGCCAATTTGAACACCAAATCCCTTTAAAACTTGGCGTAACCCCATTTCGCCAAAAATTAAGGAACTATAATCCAAAAGTATCCGAAGCTATTTTAAAGGAGGTAAAAAAAATGTTACAGGCAAGGATCATCTATCCTATCCACCATTGAACATGGATCGCCAATATAGTTCCTATAAGAAAGAAGAATGGCAAAATTAGGATTTGCGTAGACTTCCATAACCTGAACCAAGCAAGTTTGAAAGATAACTATGCCTTACCTGTGATGGAACATGTGCTTCAAGCTGTTTCGGGATCTGAAGTTATGTCTATGCTAGACGGATATTTTGGATACAATCAAATCAGTGTGGTAAAAAGTGATCAGCACAAAACGACTTTTATCACCCCATGGGGAACTTATGCATATAGTCGTATGCCCTTTGGGCTAATCAACGCGGGTGAAACCTTCCAGAGAGAAATGAATTCATCCTTTGAAGATCTTTGGAACAAAATTATAGTGGTATACTTGGATGACCTCACCGTCTTCTCAAAAGAGAGAAGTCAACACTTAAAAGATCTAGAGACAGTGCTCCTGAGGTGTAGAAATCATGGCATCTCTTTGAACCCCAAGAAATCAACATTCTTTGTGGAAGAAGGAAAATTACTTGGTAATATTGTTTCAAAAGATGAGATCCAGATTGACCCTGAGTGGGTAAAGGCGAGTCAACAGCTTAACCTACCTTCCAACAGGAGTGGATTGAAATCTTTCTTTGGTCAGGTGAATTTTTTGTGGGCATTTGTTCCTGAATTTTCAGAAATTACTAAAAATATGATTGGTATGATGAGTGAGAAAGTTCCTTTCAAGTGGAATGAGAATGGATGTCAGGCTTTTAGAGATATTAAAAATGCAGTATCACAGGCTCCTATATTAAAGAGTCCCAATTTCAAAAAGGACTTTATCATTTATTGCTATGCTTCGGAACATACTTTGTCGGGTATACTAACACAAAAAGATGAGAAAGGAAAAGAAGCACCCATAGCTTATATGAGCACGCCGCTGAAAAGACATGAGCTTAAGTATACCCAGATGGAAAAACATGCCTTCACTGTGGTAAAAGTAGTGAAACAATTCAGATACTATATACTCCATTCTCATTGCACAGTGTTTGTACCTGATACAGCAGTGATAAGTATTTTGACTCAAAGGGAGATTGGTATGAACATCAGAGCAATCTGGATAGCGAAAATTCAAGAGTATGACATGGAAATTAAACCAACCAATTTGGTAAGGGGGAAGGGTTTATGTAAATTGATAGCGGAGAACGGTGAACCATCTGAAAAAATTGATTAAGTACCTATGGCATTACTAGTCAGTTTAACCGACCCCTGGTTCTCTGAATTGGCCTTTTTCCTTACTTATGGTGAATGTCCTAATCACCTAAACCCAGAAGAAAGGTGCAACCTAAAATTGAAGGCCAATTGATATGTGATATCTCAAGGAATTCTGTATAAGAGAAGCATAGACGAAACTTTTCTCAGATGCGTGGATGTTGAACAACAAAAAGAGCTGTTGAAGGTATTTCATGATGAGGCTTGTGGGGGTCACTACTTCAACAGTAACAGCATTTAAAATTCTTTGGAACCGCTTTTACTGGCCCGGCATGTTCAAAGATGCCTACCAATATGTTCGTAATTCTGAAAAATGCCAGCTTTTCACTGGAAGACCTCACCTCGCCGCTTTACCTCTCAAACTTGTAATTGTTGATGAACCATTTAAACAATGGGGTATAGAATTCATAGGGCCTTTGAACCCACCATCTAGTGCTAGACATGTCTACATTCTCATGGCCAATGACTATTTTACGAAGTGGGTGGAAGCAGTTCCCACTGAGAAAGTGAACTCCCAGGTGGTGTGCGAGTTCCTCCTAAATTATATTTTTGTCAGGTTCAGGGTACTGGTTAAGATCGTAGCCGACAACGCTACATATTTTTCCTCTGAGGAGAATTAATCTTTCTGCTATGAGCATGGCATATATTTAGCTCACTCTTCTGATTATTTTCTGCAAGGAAATGGTCAGGCGGAATCCAGCAATAAGAACCTGGTTATGATAATGAAAAAATTGATGGAAGACAATCCCCATGAATGGCATAAGAAAATTTATGAAGCTTTATGGGCGGACTGAACTACTCTAAAACGAGAAATTGGGATGGCCCCATTTGTCGAACTAGTATATGGAATAGGGGCACATGTATCACTACCTTTACAACTTTCCTTAGCTAAGATCCAAGATATAATTGAAGATGAGTATTTTAAAGATCCTCTGGAGAAACGTATCATGCGTCTGGCTAGGCTGGAGGAGGAAAGAGAAGATTTGGTGGATCATATTACAAAACATCAGTTAAAAGTGAAGCAGATTTTTGATATACGAGCACGGTCTCGTAACTTTATGGAGGGAGATGAAGTTCTTTTATGGGACAAGAGAAGAGCTCATAAAGGTTCTCACAGGAAATTTGAGTCTTTATGGAAGGGCCCATTCATTATTTCAGAAGCCCTTGGTTCAAATGCTTTTCGGTTGTCTTACCCAGATGGTGTGAATCTGCCTTTTACATACAATGGGAAGGATCTTAAGTTATGCAAGCTCTAATGATGTACCTCAGCCAATATCCATGTACATATTAGATAGTGTTTCCCCTGCTTTCCTTTTTGGTGTGTCGTGGTTGTTTGTTTTTCTTTCCCTTTGTTTGCTTTCTCTGCGAAACCAGTTGTCTAGAGTTCTCTGCACATTGAGAAATATTTAGTCCCCAACTAGAGCCAATGTTAGGGTCAGTTAGAGTCACCTTTGTTAAAGTGTCAAAGACCCTTGTTAATTCTTTAATTCGAAGCTCTTTAGCGCGTTCCCTTGAAAGTCTCTCCTTGCGGTAACCCTTCAAGCGCATATCCCCTTCAAATTTTTCAAGTTCAAGTTCATCCGTTCTCAGACCGATCCTTTACAAGGCTCAATCTTTACTTGAACCACTTTGAACCTCTTTGAACTCTGGTTCAAAGTAGTTTGAAATGGTTCAATGAATGTTTTATTCTCTAACGGCTATTTTCTGCAGGTGGGCCCTGGCCTATGTTACCTTATGGAGGTGAACCACTTCGAACCTCTTTGAACTCCGGTTCAAAGTAGTTCAAAGAGGTTTAGAGATAGATTGCGGGCAGAGTCATCAAGTTAAAAAAAAAACAATTGATGGGACCCATGATGTGACCTGGCGGCGTAATAATGGTTAAGTTTTAAGAAGGGAAGTTTTGATTTGACAGGAGCCATGGGGTGAACTTCCAATAAGATTTGGGGTGGCATTTAATAAGATTTTTAGCACGAGCAGAAGATATCATTTGTGGTATGATTAATAATGATATTAAGCGTGGCTAATTCCAAGGATGCCTTATTGCTGAGTCATTACAGCTCACATCATCAAAATTTAATGCTCTCGACTTATGCTCACTAAAGTCGATCTTTACGGGCATTATTTTGAAAATATAAACAGCTCTGTAAGTTCTTCTTTCCTATTATTTTTCTGTGGAGTCTTGGCTGTGGAGAAGAATTTGTTCCAAGTCTGCGTAAAATAGATAGCTCCCAAAGCCTTTTCTCTTTTCCTGTTGCTGTTTAATATATTGATTCAAAAAGGGAGGGGGGTCATCTTGGTTTTTATTTTTGAAGAGAGGATGAAGTCCAGTTTGCATTTCTTCGGGAATGTTAGAAATATGCAGTGCAGAGCTCCTATTATCTCAGAAACAGACTTACTAGGGGTTCCGGTAGAAAAAATGACAGTGAATTACACAAACCGTGCAACTTAAGAACATAGCCTAGAATTCTTGTCGAGTGGGTTATTAGAAGCCGTGGCTTTCCCGCCATCAGTTGTATGCCCAGAATTAGTTAAAAAATGCATTAAAATATATGATATTAAATCCAAGTGCATTTTGAACGCGGAAGGCCAAACCCTCGTGCCTGTCAATAGGGAGACTATTATGGTTGTTTTCAAAATCCCAGAAGAGTCTTTTGTCAGTTTTACGCCCACTCAATCCCTAGCTCAGTACAAAGAAAATGAAGATAAAAACCAGAGCCATGTGGCTAGGAAGTGGACTCAAACTAATTACAAAGGTGGTTCCCGTTTGCCTAAAGTGCTCACTAAAGACCACATGAAACCCCTTATTCATGATGTGATAGTGTTACTTTACCAGATCAAAGGTTCAGAACAAGTTCTTCTATACGAGGAGTGGATGTTTCATTTTATAGAAATTATCTTGGATGGGGGTCAACATATTGATTGGGCTAAAATCATTGCTGGTTCCTTGAGAGACCAACTCAAAAAAGCTCAGGCCATTAGGAAGGAATTCTTTATGTCTTCTTATTTTATATATTTCCTAGCGTGCACATAGGATTTGTCCGCCATCCGACAAGTTCCTTGGAATGAAGATATTTTAATTAATGAGTACTATCCTTTGTTAAGGAAAGATAAAATTTTAGAAAATTACAGGAAAGTTCATGACGTTTTCCTGGGCAAACTGTGTCAACAATTGGCAGGGGTCCCGAACCAAAGAGTTTCATTGGAGGCACGGAAACTAATTCAAACTTATGGCAGCCTATATATCCAATTCCCATGTTTAACCTACATTTGGATTGGAGGCTTTGATGATGAACCTCTCAGGCCCGAGGTTTGCTTTCGACTGTTTTATTTTGGCAGAAGTTTGTAGGCAATTGTTTGTGGTCATCAAAAATGCTCTGCCAGAAGAAAAATGGCCTTCCATGTTCCCAGTTAAAATTGGTAATTTAACCTGTAATAATATGATGGATTCTTTAATAATTGGAAGTAATTTGTTTAACTTTCACTTACAATTTTATAAGTTAAGAAGGGGTTTTGACAATAAGGGCTTCGCCAGGCAGGTTTTAAGTCTAAGTAATTATCCTTCACCCAGTTCGCACCTGGAAGACCTATGGGAAGATCTCGGCGATGAAGAGGAAATCTGGAAATGAGATCATTCCAGGCTTGTAATTCCACAGATCAAGATGTTACAGTTGAATTTTGATATTAAAGATGTGGAAGAAGACTATTCTGAAACCACAGGTTCAGAGGCTAACAATGTGAATGCGAAAGTTCCCCCAGACATAGATTGGAACAGAAAAGAAGAAGAAGATATAAAACTTAGGGCCCAAATCATCTTCAAGGTCATAGAAAGCTGGTTAATAGAAAAGAAGGAGAGAGATGAGACCCCCCCTCTTGAAAAGCACAGTGCAAAACCAACCCTAGTGAAAATGAAGCATGCCTCGTCTAATGTATCTCCTGTTGCTCCAAATGCAGGTAAAATTTTTCCTCCCAAGAAAAAGGTGATTTCCAGAAAGCACCTGACTGTACCAAGATCAAGACCGAGAACAAGATCAGAGAAGCATTCTTAGATGGCAGCTTTAGGACTCAACTATCTAGAAGTTGAGATCAATGATGATGATATTTCATTCTCTTTGGATCAACAAGTAAAAGAGCAGGAAATTTCTATTATGAATACAAAGGTACCTCAGGTTGAGGATACTCCTGCAAAAACCCTTGATAATCAGATAGTCACTGGTTCAGTGCCTCCTTGGCTTACTGAATCAGTGAATAAGAGGAAGAGCTATAAACCCATTTCACTTCCTGTAAAAGAGATTGTTACCAAGTATGCTACCCGAAATCCCAAAGCAAAGAGAGTGAAGAGTGATGCTAGGTTATCTATTGATTCGTCAACCGGAAAGGTGATTGTAGAGATAGCCACTTTCAAGCCTAAAGAAGGAATTCAAGAACCAGAGGCCAAAGACTTTGAGATCAGAAAAATGGAACTTGGTGTTCTAAACAGGGATTCTAGAGATCACCTGTTTAAGTTCTCAGCCAATCATATGCTCGGGCAGTCGCAAAAAGATGGGAAAGAGAAATAGAAATTAAAATAGCTAGTCTCCACCATGGTTGAGTTCCTTTCCTTGCTCGCTAATGATGGAGTTCTGCCTCTAGCTCAATCTTCACAGGATTTTGATCCAAATTCAGTTGAAAGCCAAAAGCTAGTGAAACAAATTCAACAGGGGAAAGTTCTGGTAAAGATCGTGAAGTCTTGGATAAACAATGTCATCAATGAAGGTAGTGCTTTCATCCATGAGTTTATATCTACTTGCCTCGATGGAGAAACATTACTTGGTTAGGTCCAAACCTTAGTTCCATGTTGGGAAATGGAAGAAGCTAAATGCGCATCAATTTTCATACAGGTTCAAGAAATAGAAAATTATGGTGTGATTCAATTCTTAGCTGAAAATCCAATGAAATCGGTAGACCCCTGTATGCTGTTTATTCTGAAGCAGAACTTCAGATGGAAAAACACAATGTTTAAATCTGCAATCTCTCAAGCCAAAGTGATTGAAAAGGAAGTGATGGATATGCATGCGGATGCTCTGAAAGATATCAAGATAGTGAACCCCTCAAGTATTTTGCAGATTGACATACGTAATAGAGACGCGGATGCCATGGTAAATATCTTCATAGATGCCATGAAAACTCTCAAAGAAAATGAGGCACCGACAGTTCAGGACTTCACCAGAATTGCGAATGTGGAATCCATGTTTTTGCTGAACAGAGGTCAATTTCTTAAGCAAGCGGAGAGAATCAGGGAATTAAGGTGGGTAAGGAACGTGACTCAGGTGAAGCAGACAGGCCTAAAGAATTTACATTCCCAGCCAGCTCAAGAGTTAACAAATGTGTTTTGATCTTGGAAGCTCGTGCAAACTGCCACATCAAAAGGCCCCGATGGGAGTTAGTGATCTTTGAGGCATCTTTTTCCCTTACTTTATGTTTTAAGTGACTCCTGCTTTGAAACTCTATTTTTATCAGTTGTGTAACTGGTTTTAAATGGTTTTCCTCTTGATGTCCAAGAGGCTGGGTTTTTCTGGAGGCTCTCCTTAATGCAAAACTATATATAGAGGAACTCTGAACATAAAAAGGATTAGAAAATCAAGGTAGAAAATAGATAGTTTATGTTTTGGAGTAAGTAGTTAGCATAGAATTTTCTAGATTTTCTGAAACAGCTGGTGACCAATTTTTGATCAGACTTTGATATGATTAATATATGAATATATAGATGCATGGTGTGGTTTAGATCTTTGAATCAAAATATGCAATGCATGTGATTTCTTTGAGAATTGATACATTTAAATCTGCGCATGTGTTGTTTATATTCAGTCACTTCCAGTTTCTTTATAGCTTGTCTTTTCTTAGGTTATTTTGTAAGTTGTCTGATTTAGAAGTGGTTAGTAGGTTTCTGTTCGCTTCATGGTTATTTCAATTATTAGTTGATTCTGTAATTTCACCTCAATACCCAAGAGTATTTGAGTGTTCCTTCTACACTTTCTGGTTAAAGGTGTATAGATTTACTTTTATGCCTGTAATTCATTGAATATCTTAGGAGGTAGCTGAACCTTAGAAATTTAGAGGGAAGCAATTTCCTATGCTTACCCAACTGTTGATGAATCATTTGTCTTCAAAAACATAGAGTCTTTATCCATTCCCATTTAAAAAGAAGAAGACAAATCTGTTCGCCAACAGTTCCATTACATGTTTTAGTTGCATTGTTACTTCATTTATTAAAATCATTATTCATTACCATTGCATATAGTTATCTTTCATTCATTTAGTTGCATTATTAAGTCCTTAACATTTTTTAGGATCCATTCATTTTAGATTCATTTCACAAATCATATATGCATTTACATTTATTCATCATCACATTACATCAATACATGACAAAATATATCCATCTATAAGAATTAACACATCACATCTAATATCTATATATATCTGTATCTCATCCCTGCATCACAAATACATCAGCATATTCATATACATTCATCTCATCCTACATATTAGTCATAAACATCATATAACATATATAACATCATAATGCATACATACATCCTGCATAAACATCACATCATATAAAATCATAAATAAAGTCCATAAGGTCCAAATAGTCCACAAATTCCATGTATATATCTCAAAATGTCAAAATCATACATAATGTGTCAAAAATGTGTATCAAAACTGGTCTGAGACAAATCATGATGGTGACCATGATGGTCCTGCACCACTGTCTCAGCACAGTGGTAACCCCACTGATCGCTATGAGCCTTGTCCTGTGCTTTCTGTCTGAGCTCTCTCTGAGTAAGAAATCTATCGTGCTTCCTCTAGCACTACCCTGTGATAGAGCCCTATATAGTATGCAGCCTCTCATCCTCTCCACCCAGCCTGTCTTTGTGCTATCATTGCATCTGCCATCATCTGACCTAAACCTGTAGCCCTCCCTGCCAACCAAGCTACATCTCAGTCTGCTCTGTAATCCTCTACATGTCTTTGATCTAGGTCTCACTCTGCGGTCATTACTACTATCTATGTTGACGTCGCTACCAGCTCCTCTGAAGGATCACCATGCTTGTCAATACTGGAAAATTCACCACTGTCCACCCGAGCCTATAAAATATCTAGTGCTCTTTGTGCACTATCCCCCCAAGGGGTCTCTACTGCCAGCTCCCCTTGTACCCTAGCCAACTCCATCTATAAGATGTTCACTGTGGCCTGAGTAGTCGCTAGAACCCCCTGCAACCTCTGGATATCTGCTTGTGCACTCACTTTGGTCTCTTAAGATGTCGCTAGCAAGCCCTGTACTCTGCCCAACTCAGTCCATAGACTATCCCGCTCTGCTATAACTATATCATGAGTATCCTAGGCTATATATCCCACTAGTGGTACCTTAACTGGTGGCCCCTGTGGCCCCTATCCCTATCCCGATGGCCCTTGTGGACCGTATCCCTGTCCTGGTAGCCCCTATGGCCCTTGTACCTATCCCGGTGGCTCCTGTGGATCCTGTCCTTGTACCTGAGCCCCTGAAACTATGGGAGGCTACCTCCCCGCTGGTAACTCCACATGTCCTCTCCGCCTCAGCACTGCAACCCTAGGTCAAACTCTCCTCCCTCTGGCCCCTCCTCTGCCTCCCCCATCCTCATCATCATCATCTCCACCCTGGCCCTCTCCATCTCCTTCATCCCCTGATTGCTCATCCTCATATACGATCCCTGGTATTGTCAATTTGATCGGTCTATGAGTAGCCCACCACTAAGCATATGTTTGGACTACACCTACATCCTATAATGACTCGCATGCTCTGATCCATGGGACCTCAATCATCCCCATAAATGATGCTTGTGCTATGCAGGGATTAACCCCTATCCCCCAGATACTCCCCACCTCTCGGGTCACCAATGGATGTGGGAACCCGTCTGGAATGACCTCCTGTATCTGTCCCATCTGTCTCCGTACCCTAGATGGCGTATAGTAGGAGATCATGTATGTCATCCTCCCAATCAACCAGTAGTCGGTCTATACAAACCTCATATAATACAAGTCATAAAAATCATCCTCTGCATATCCATCCTGCTGTGGGATCTAGTGACCCCGGGCCTCGCACCCCGCATAGGGTGCCCATTGTATGTCCCCCATCTCATCCAGTCTATGTCGCCAGTACTCAACTAAATATGTGGCCTCATAGCTAATGGGTGGCCTGTATTTGCATATGAATGGCTAGTAAGCTGCTCTAGTCTCACGGTGCCTAATCAGTTGTATGACCGCAATATGCTCCCACTCCCATACCAGAAGAAGCGTGCATTTGGGACCTAGTGACCTACCCTTATGGTAGGTGCACATGTGTAGATCATAATATAACTGGCCAAGGATGGTATATCCCCAGCAGTACTGGCCTCTATCCTCTACCATGTTGCTAAGAACCTGTGCCTAACCCATAGGGAATCCCTTTCCTGCATGATCAGGCATCAGTCGTCCCCCTATTAATCCAGCTAAGTATAGGGCCATCCACCACAACTGTGGCTCCATCTCCATCGCCCCCTTCCAAGACATCCATTTTCATGTAGTTGGCAGATCTACATATCTCTGACCAAATGTCATCTACATATATGGCTCTGACCCCTCAACGCAGTACTCGGGTATCAATCCCTGAATCGACACTCTGTAAATCCTCCACATGTTGTGAAGGGTGGTTGTCACTTCCCCTATTAGGAAGTGAAAGCTCAAAGTGGTACTATGCCACCTCTCAATCAGAGAAGACATAAGCACATTATGCACTTGCAGATGTGGCCAATGACATACATTCTCAAGCCCACATAATGTCACAATCCCCCACTCCGTTGCTATCAATTGCTGCTCCAGTTCCATGTCGTTGGGTAGCACTCCCTCGCCTGGAAAGTGATGGTCTCCTCCTGCATCCAACAAGCAAATGTTAGACATTAGATAGCATTCTGGAGAATCAAAAAATGTTCCAGGCCTGTCTGGGGCATCGAAAAATGCTCCCAGACCCTTGTCTTCCTCTCTTTTCTTTCATTTTTGGGTCAATCCATGTAGACGGTGGTTGACCCTCGCAGACGATAGACTTTCACAGTCGCCAGTCTGCTGAGCTGGCAGATCTTCTCAGACGCCATTCTGTAGAGATGACATTTTCCACTGATACCTCTTTGCCACACAAATGGCGAAGTCTTAACTCCACCATCTCCGATGCGCAATCTTCTCTCCCCCTCTGCCCTCACAGATGAAGATCATCTGATCTTTGTCTACACAGATGTCGATCCCTGATCGGTCGTCTATGAGGACGGTGGTCCGTCGATCACCGTCTACATAGACAGTGGTCAAGCGACCACCGTCTGCACTGCGCATTGGCTTTTGGATGCATTTATGATGCTCTAATGACCTATGAAAGCATTAAATTCATAATTGACTAAGAGGTGGTCGACTACTCACCGGTGGTCCCGCATCTGTTGGTCACTGGTGCACTCGAATGTGCTCTCCAAGCTATGCCCGCTCTCGCTTTGCTGCCATTACTTTCCTTTTCTTCTCTCTTTTTGTTCGTTGTGAATGAAAATGACTTGTCTATGGGCCCTGATGGACTATTTATAGCCCCTTGGGCTCCGATTCTTCCATCTGTCTCCCCAGTCCCCATTTTGGTCCCTATTTTTCCACCATTTTTCTTAGACAGGCCATGCAGTTGGTCTACTTTCCCCCTTTTCCTGCATTTTTCAAGAAAATTTTATTAAAAAATTGTATTTTTTCCTATTATTTTCTCGAGGGGGCACACTCCTCCGCTTTCGTTGTCGTAGGTTTTCTTGACCTTTCTGGGGCATCTTATTTTCTTTTCTTTGACGCGATGCCACTTTCGACGCCGCATTAAAGAGAGACAAAATGTAGATGTCTAAAATTGTCCTTATATTAATTTAATTAATATTTCCATAACATTATAGTTAATTTTAATTAATTATATTTGTTATATTCTTCTATCTATTTAATTAAATATGATTCACTTTCCTTAGTATTTGA
>MU223938.1:345256-355438 GCA_018584345.1 Thuja plicata | reverse complement strand
GTCACCTTCCTTTTAATATACCAGATTCTGAGTAAGGCAAGATATTGGACCCGCAATGACCTTGAAAATTCATATCCTTGGGTACATTATGACTCATATACCTTAGTGAGAACCTGGGTCAGAAACAGACAAGGAAACTGTGTCAAACTCACCATAGTTTACACATAACCAAGATCGAGATATATGCATCTATCCACCCATAGTGGTAGCTCTTACCATAAACATCCAAGTTAGGTGAAATTTATAGGATCATTTGAAACAATCACCATACGCAGAGAAATCAAGAAAACATTAGGCCCCCTATCCTTGTGACTCTTTGTCTTTGCGCAGATGTCATTGAGTGACTAATAAGACATAATAAATCATCAATTGTGAATCAATCAAATAAAATTTTATAATTACTTAGATGCCCCTAGTTGAAAACATCATCAGGACATTAAAGAATCATAATCAAACCATTATCAAACTATGTGTTAATTAGTACTTTGTTCATCCATCTGTCAAACACAGTAAAGATTCATCAATCAGAAAATTAGAATATAAATAATATGGTGTTCCATGTCTGTGCCTTGATAGGATAATCCATCCATGTTTGCGATCCAATACAGTTTTGTAGGAATGTTATTTGAGTGTTTTAAATGTCATGTCCCATGTCGTCAAAATACACCTTTATTTTTGAGGAAGTGACATTGTTTTGCATGTGTCCTGAAACTTTGTGTTCATGAGGCAAACCATCCTAGAGAAACCTAGCAATCATGACCGACTATGCCAACAAAGATGCCCCCAGTGCAGAATGACCTATTCCTAAGACGTAAAGATAAACAAATCCCAAGCGAGGATAAGATATTCATGTAGGAAAAGTGAAGTCAGCGTCCAAGCACAGGCAAAATTTATGAAGGCCTAGCATCAGTAGTGCATTGATAGATGGAGTGCAGAACACAAGTGACACCTGATTGCCAGGTTTTCACCACTTGGCAAGATCTTTTTCTTGCTTTTTTCTACCAAGATGCCTGTTTTACCAGGTGCTCATTAAGGCACTTTTTCTCTTTCTCAATGTTTTTGCTATTTTTTCTTTTTTGAGTGTTTTTGTAGTATCTAGGCACATTTTTACCAGGTTTTCACCAAGGATACCTATTTTGTAGGACTTTTTCCATGATTTTTGGATTTCTTTAGGATCAATTTTCTGAATGTTTTTGGTATTTTGCAGGAACTTTTTGCTGTACAGGCTCTGCTAGCCAAACATTAAGCATAGAATTGCTCCAAATGTAGAGTATTGATAGGATCAAGAAGAACGTCTCCCTCAGGTGTAGCTAACTGATAAGCTCTAGTCCCAAAAGTAGCAGTGATAACATAAGGTCCCAACCAGTTAGGTTTAAACTTTCCTTTCTGCTCTCTATTAGGCTGGTTCTTAGGATTCTCTTTCAGGACAAGGTACCCCACCTCAAACTTGCATGGTTTAACCTTCTTATTGTAACCTTTGGACATTATTTCTTGGTACACCTTGAGGTGATTGAACACTTGTTGTCTGCGCTCATCTAGTAGGTCCAGAGAATTTATCCTATCTATGCGGTACTGTTCATCAGTAACCAGTCCTTGTAAAGAGATCCGCAAAGATGGAATTTCAACCTCAATAGGTAGTACTGCCTCAGCGCCATAGACTAGAGAAAATGGTGTGGCTCTAGTTGGTGTTCGGATGCTTGTTCTGTAGGCCCATAGTGTTGGATTTAGTTGTAGATGTCGTCTCTTCCAGACTTGCTTACAGTTCTATGTAGGATTTTGAGAATATTTTTTTTTGATGCCTCGGCCTGTCCATTACCTTGAGGATAATAGACCGAGGAGCAATGTTGAGTGATGTGAAACTATTCACAAAGGTCATCAATGTCTTGGTTTTTAAATTGGCCCCCATTGTCTGTCACAATTGAAGAGGGTATCCCATATCTACAAATAATGTAGTTCATAATGAACATAGCCACCTGTTTGCCAGTGGCTTTGATTAGCGGCACGACTTTGACCCATTTCGTAAAATACTTAGTGGCTATAATGATGAACTTGTGTCCATTTGAAGAGTTGGGATATATTTGTCCAACCAAGTCAAAGGCCCATTGCTAAAATGGCCAATGTGTTATGAAAGGTATCATTTCTCTAGCAGGAGAATGGATGAGGTTTCCATGTGTCTGGCATTTAAGACATGCTTTTGAAAATTGAATAGCATCTTTCTCCATGGTAGGCCAATAATAGCCTACTTTGAGCAATTTTTTAGCTAATGAAAATTTGTTCGAGTGTGATCCACATACACCTTTGTGGATGTCTTTTAAAGCTAGATTGGACTCTTCTAGTTCTAAACACCGAAGAAGTGTACCGTCGAGACTGTGTCGATATCGGTTGTTAGTTATGAGGACGTAACATGATGTTTTCCTAATCAGGGATCTTTTCTCATTTCTGGATAGATTGGCAGGAATGGTTTGGTCAGAAAGATAGGCAATAATATTGGCATATCAGAATTGATCTGGAGTATTTATGGCACAGATTACCTGGTATTTTGGATTGGCAAATGCAGGATAGGATATTTCTTCCACCAAGAAGTCATAGCAGAATTGATGCTCCTCTAGTTGTAACATGGATGCCAAGGTAGCCATAGCATCTGCAGCTTTATTCTCTGATCTTGGTACCTGCTGAAAGGTGACGAAGACAAATTATTTCTTCAAATTGTCAACTAGTTGCTTGTAGGGCATCAATTTTTCATCTCTTGTTTGATATTCCCCATTGATTTGATTGATAACTAGTTGAGAGTCACCATATATGTGGAGCTCAATGATCTTCCATTCTACAGCGAGTTTGAGGGCATTAACCAATGCTTCATATTCTGAGATATTGTTGGTACATGGAAACATTAATTTGTAAGATTTGGGAATCTTATATCCTTGTGGAGTAATGAAGAGAACCCCTGCTCCAGATCCTTGTTGAGTAAATGACCCGTCAAAGTACATCTTCCATGAATGTTCGGTGAGATGCATTTTTTTTCATTAGGAAATTCAATTAGTAATGGTGCATCATCCTGGAATGGTGAATCAGCCAGTTGATCTGCAAGTACCTATCCTTTGATAGCTCTTCGTTCAACATACTCAATGTCAAACTCACTTAGAATGAGGACCCATTTTGCCAAGCGGCCTGTTTATGTTGTTCTGCTTAAAAGATACTTGAGAGGATAAATTTTAGCAATGAGCTTGACTGTGTGAGAAAGTATGTAGTGTCTTAATTTTTGTGATGTGAAGACAACTGCTAAGCATGCTTTCTCAATAATGCTATAATTGAGCTCATAAGTGACTAAAGTTCTACTAATGTAGTAGATAGCTCGCTCTTTCTTTATTTCATCATCTTGCACCAGTAATACTCCTAGTGATGTAGCTGTAGCTGAAATGTATAGGAGCAAAGGTTTTCTATGAATAGGTGCCATAAGAATAGGTGGTGAAGCCAGTTATGCCTTTAATTCTCTAAAGTTTTCTTCACAGTGTTCATCCCAGTTGAACGCAACCCCTTTATGTAGTAGCTTAGTAAAGGGTTGTGCCTTATCGGCAAGTTGGGACATAAATCTCCTGATAGACTGGAGTCTCCCTTGTAGTGTCCTCATTTGATTGATATTACATGGAGGAGTCATTTCTAGAATAGCTTTTACCTTTGTCGGATCTACCTCGATTCCCTTCGCCGATACTATGAATCCTAGGATCTTACCTAATTGAACCCCAAAGGGACATTTCTTTGGATTGATCTTGAGTTGGAATTGTTCCATTCATTCCAATATCTTTCCTGAATCTACAATATGAGTACCTCTTTCTTTGGATTTAGCTAGTGTGTCATCGACATAGTCTTCCATGTTTTTGTGCATCATGTCATGGAATATGGTTGTCATAGCTCTTTGATATGTTGCTCCGGCATTCTTTAGACCAAATGGCATGATGTTCCAGCAAAATGTGCCCCATGCACATGTGAATGCAGTTTTCTCTTGATCCTTAGGGGCGATCTTGATTTGATTATAACCTAAGAATCCATCCATTAAGGAATACATCTGGTAGCCAGCTGTAAGGTCTGTGATCATGTCAATATTTGGTAGAGGGAAGTCATCCTTCAGACATGCTTTGTTGAGGTCTCTGAAGTCTGTGCAGATCCTAATAGATTTATCATTTTTAGAAATAGGGACCACATTGGAGATCCAAGCTACATAGGCAATGACTCGAATGAATCCATCTTTTAACAACTTTTCTAATTCTACTTTCACCAGTAATGCAACATGAGGATGCATTTTTCTAAGTTTTTGTTTCATGGGCTTGATCCCGGGAGCTATAGATAAGTGGTGCATAATGATATTGGGGTCTAGCACTGGCATATCAGTGTAGGACCAGGCAAATTTGATCTTTTTCTCCTTCAGGAATTCTATGAATTGTTCCTTCTCTTCTTCTGATAGGGATTGTGCTAGATGAACTATCTGAGGATCTTCAATAGTGCCCAAGTTCACTGGCTGTGTTGGTTCAATTAATACCGAAGATCTTTCTTGAAAATGATTAGGGAGGATATTAAGAGTCTCATCCTTTGGCACCTCTGAGAGGTTTTCACCATCAGATACGTCTTTTTTCTTTACTATTTTGGGATCTGATACTGCCACAGAGTGGTTTTCAACATCAGTCCTCTTTTTCTTTTTATTTTTCAATTTGTGAATAAGAAACTTGATATCCTCCTATGACATGTTCTTTCTCCTTGCATTGGTGGAAGAAGGGTAAGGTTCACAAGCATTAAGATAACAAGCTAGGGAGTGGTCATTGGAAAAGTTGAGCATAGGTGTAGGATCTATTTCAGTCCAATCAATTAGGTATGGAAGTACCAATTTTAGGGAGTTAGTTTCTAAGTCGAAGGACAACATTGTGTTAGCATCAAAATTGTTAACCGACATGACACGGTCTGTTAAGTTAATATCTTTGATGTTTAGATCTATAAGAGTGAGATCGTTGTTAAAAGGGTCATTGTCAGTTATATATGGATCAAACTCTAGTGATTCATTAGTAGATAGCTCATCATCATCTCTTTGCAAAAGGAGGCTTCTTTCTTGTAGCCTATCAAATTCTCATAGAGTTATGTATTCACCAGTGTCTCGGTCAATGATTGGAGGAAGGAACTCTTCTTCTGCTTCAGGAGGATCAGTGTTATTGAAAGGGATGTCAGGTCATCTACTAGAAGCTGTGGAAGCTGCAAACATGTGAATTGTGTCTATCCCAATTTCTTCAGAAGTAATAGATAACCAATCATACTCATAGTCATGAGAGTCTGTGACATCATCATCAAATCTATTCAAATATTCAGCAATGTTTATTTGATGGACTCGGTTAGCTGCTTGTAGATCAAAGTGAGGTAGATATAGGACATGTGTAATAGTGACCAATTGCCCCTAGTTAGGATGTAAATTTTGTGGCTGGGGTTCCTCTTGAGTGATTGTAGCTATGGTGTCTCCTACCTCTTGAATGGGCAGTTGTTCTAATAAAAAGTATGAAGATCCTGTTGTACCTCAAAACTAGGTATGTAGTGTTCTCCTTGATATTCAGGATTCTCTATACCAATATGTAGCAATCTCTCATAAAGCCATGGTTATGATACTATTTCATCTATTTTATCACTCTCTGCTTCAGAAGGTGGACTCTGTTGTGAAGTAGGTTTGTTGGATTGAGTATTAAATCCCAATCCTATTTTATCTCTGTTAAGGCAGAACTCCATGGGTATGGGTTCAATGATCCCTCGTCTTGTGTCATTTAGAGGTCCTTTTCCTTTGTATCCAATTTGTTTGAGGAAATCATATCCCTTTCCATACTGTTCTGGGGATATCTTTACATTTTTGACCTCAAAGTCCACTGGTTCTTCTTTGTAAAGCCAATTTAAGACAGCCTGCTCGTTTGTGTTATCTGAAGAAGACGTGGAAGTATTTATCATACCAGTAGCCTTGTGTACTTCTGGTTCCTAGACTATGAGAGGGGTGAATGTTGATGACGGTTTTCCATAGGATCTTGGTGATACTGGAAGCTCTGTCAGGGAGGGAGTTAGGTCCAACTTGTATTCTCCCATACCTGTTTCTTGAAGTTTCAATGTTTTTCTAAAGCCCTTTATGACCATGTCTTTGGTATTTTCAGGAGTAATTGCATCCATAGCCTCCTTGTTGTGTGGGATCATACTACCTTCTTTAATATTTTTGCAAGCGTAGTTGGCATCCGCAGGAACTGTTACCTCTATTCCATTATGTGGGAACTTGATGCATTGATGATAAGTGGATGGTAAAGCTTGCATCTCATGGATCCATGGTCCTCGCTAGTAGAATGTTATAGGCTAGTGGTAGATCCAAAACTTGACATATAACATCCCTTTCAATTAGTCCAACTCTGATGGGTAGACAAATAATACCTTGGGAGGATCTTTCTTCCTCATCATATGCTTTGATGGTTATTTTATTTCTAGGGTCAATTGTTTGCTCGAGAGGCCTAGCCTCCTGAAAAGATCCAATGTACAGATATTTAATCTGATGCCTCCATCTATCAACATGCGACTAACATGGGATTTATGAATAAGAACTTCGATATGGAGGGCTTGATTGTGTGGATGGGTCAATGATTTTTCATCCTCCTCAGAAAAGGAGAGGTAATGTGGCGCTGAAATGTGATTGACCATCGCTTGGA
Organism: Thuja plicata; assembly: GCA_018584345.1. Taxonomy (NCBI): domain Eukaryota; kingdom Viridiplantae; phylum Streptophyta; class Pinopsida; order Cupressales; family Cupressaceae; genus Thuja; species Thuja plicata. The sequence continues at coordinate 348,731 of MU223938.1, read as the reverse complement.
ATTTGTCTATATCTATATCCTTTGGAACATTAGCAGCGTGTAGAGCTTGTTCTAGGATTTCTCTATGCACCGTGGATATTTTGAGTAATTCGAAGATGGAAATTTTGGCAGCAGTTCTTTGCAATTGATCCACCAGGTCATATTTTTCTCCAGGGATAGTGACCACATGTTTTGCTCTTGGTTTAGGAATAGTGATAATAGGAACCTTGGGTGAGGATGTCAGTTTTGGAGGTCCCTTGATCGTAACCTGTGCTTGGCTCCAGGTTACAGTGTTTATGGAGGATGAGGCTCCTTTGATGGTGACCATGTTGAAAGATTCATTTTTAATGTCGAGTATATTTATCACATTGTCATTCTTGGAATAGGTGTTGTTTATCTCATTACCTTTCCCTTTGGATGTTTCTCCTTGATTGTAATTGGGGAATTGTTTATTAAATGCTGTGTGATCTTCATTCATAGTGTGTCCATCCACCTTGATCTTACCCCCTTCGATGAGGTCCTGGATAACATGCTTGAGCTTGAGACAATTATTTTTCTTGTGTCCCTTGTTTTTGTGGAAGACATAGTAAGAGTTATCATCCCACCATCTAGGTTTGACCATTGGTTCCCAAGGTTTAGAATCAGGAATCGTAAGGACTTTGTTATCCACCAATGTTTTTAAGATGGTCTCAAGAGGTTCTCCCACAGGTGTGAATGTTCATTGGGGTTTTGAATTCCATATTCGTCCCTTGTCATTATCATTGTTGGCTTTGGGAATGGGAGGTGTTATTTTATCCTCCTTACTTGCTTGCATACCATTGGTCAGGTTGAATGCTTTGGTTTCGGAATTAGTGTTAGAAGCATCAACCACTCTGTCATTAACAACATTTTTATTTTGTTTCCACCATTTAGACTTATAATTAGAGCTACTGCCTTTGTTTTTGTTTTGTAGGGTAATCTCCCCCTCTTTGACAATGAATTCTTCGATACAGAGAGCATTCTTAATCATCCTATCGAAGCTAGGAGAATCTTGCATTTGTAGAGCATAGCTCAATTCAGATATGAGATTATTAACAAAGATCTCCATCTTTTCTGTTTCAAGGATGACTCTTGAATATCGTGCAAAGATCTTCCTCCATCTTTGTAGAAAGTGTGTAAAGGATTCTCCCATTTTCTACTTGGTGTTACATAGATCCATCATGGTGATTTCATGTTGAATGTTGTAGGAGTAATGTTGAATGAACCGTTGCATTAACTCCTTGAATTTTTTGACTTTAGGATTCAATTTTGAAAACCACTCCATGGCATTTCCCCCTAGACTTCCTAGAAATAGTCGCATGAGGTAAGTGGGTTCATGCATGTACTCAATGCTAAGAGCACAAAATTATCTCACATGGTCATGTGGATCGGTTTCCCCTGTGTACTTGTCATATTTTGCCCTTGCCACATTAGGAGAAAATGGGACCATAGTGATACTTTTGTCGAAAGAAAATGGACAGATGGCGTCCAAAGAGTATTTTTTTTTTGGTTTATCCTTCTCTTGTTTGAGGTTTGTGAGCTTGGTTTGCATTTGATTGAGCTGTTTAGTAAGGATGGATATGGGGTTTGGTACTTCCTTTTCTTTGAGATCATTCACATCATAATCCTGGGGTAATTTCACTCCCGTGGATGCTAAATGGAGGAAGTATTTTTCCTTGTCATCTCCAATTATTTGTTCCAATAGCTTATGGACTCTCTTACTTTGTTTAAGCTTCTTGTATTCATCTTCAGGGATCTCTTCATCACTATCTGACCCAAATGGATTACATTCAAACCTGGGTCTTTCGTCCTCTTTCGTGCCTACGGATTGTGTTTTTTTTCCATCATCATAACCCTCAAAGGCCTTACTCCAACCGTTAGTATTGCTACCCATTTGAGGTGAATCAAGATCAAATAGGGAATTACGAGAAGTTTCTCCTTGGAGGTGAGATTTTTTAGGAGGCACTTCTAATCCTTTAGTTGTGTACTTGTTGTGTCTTGTGTTAACCATGATGTTTGTTTCTCAACTTTTTCAACGTTTCTGAATAGTGCAAGCAAGGATTCCAGATTGTTCAAGTGGGTGTGTCTAGGTAGAAGTAACTATTTGTTTGTTTGTGGATGTGAATAATTCCAGTGTCAGAGGGTTAGAATGCCCTAATAGTGAGCTAGGAACCAAGTTGTTGATAGAGAATGGGTAGACCACACGTATTGAACCGATCGTGAAAGACTGATTGAGCATGCAAGGTAGGCGTTTTAAAAGTTTTTGAAAAATAATAGTAGGGAGACCAGAAGAGACAATAGGGACCAGATAAAGAGAAAAAATGGTACCTAAAAAAATTGAGACTTCCTAGGAAAAGCTGCTAGAAATGTCCACTGTCTAGAATGCGAGCTCCCAGATACGATCCTCTGACGGAACCAGATACGATCCTAAATCCTGGATGCAATTCTAAAAAAATAGGATATGACTATATGTTTGACCAAATACGATCTAATGCACTAGATATGATCCTAAATACCAGATAAGACTTAGGAAAAATGGGATGCGATTTTATGATGGTTTTGTCAGTTTTGGTCCATTTTGAAAATTTTGCTTTTGAGGAACGTGAAGTTTGTTTGTTTCCAAATCGCATCAAGAGGTTTTGCAGGGCGTGGAAAACACTTGTACTCTAGGGTATGAAATTTATTGATTGTTGTGAGGAGATTATCTTTTTAGTGATCTTTCAGACACGTCAGACAATTTTGCATTGTTAAAGGGATGAATCAAACACACATCTTTTCCTATTCTCTAGGTGGAGGATAAAAATCTTTGCTTGTTGACTTAGGTACACACTCAAATGCTAATCAGAATACAGCCATCACCAAGCACGCAATGGCTCCAGTCATGATGCTGTATTAGCCGACTCCAAATGCAAGTGAGGGCACGATATGACGAGTGTCTTGGGGCAATTAATTTTTGCCTTGCAAAAAGATTATCACCCTTTTAGGGATGAATCAAGAATTCTTTCAGTTGAATCTGTTGTAGATTATTGGGCAATCCATTCGAAACTATCCCCCATAGAGTTGCACAAGGAAAAATTGAGGTGTATAGCCCTATGAGTACCTAAATATATATAGTCTCGCAAGCAAGATTCAAGTGGCTCCGCTCTATATATACCCCAATATGTTCAAGGAATGATGTCAAAATTCCAAGAACAAAACCAGTTATGTCTTCCGAGGCTTTGGCCTACAAGGAAGCAACTATTTATAGTGAGTTAGAAGGGTTGGCGTAAGACCTATCCTCACTTGGGTCATTCTCAGGAGATTTTTTCCTCAACCGATAGGCCCTCTACTGTTTAAAAGATTGGTAACCAAGATTGGCGAGCTTAGGAGTTCTAGATTTCTGATTCTTCAAAAGAAGAAGAGCATACTCTCCTAGTCCATGCCATTTTCTCCTCAAGCACTATAAACAAGGTTCTTTCCCCCAAGCTATGTTGAGCTT
>MU223938.1:326931-343814 GCA_018584345.1 Thuja plicata | reverse complement strand
AATTTAGGATTAGGATTAGATTAGCATGGGTGAATGGGTTGAGAAGGGTTAGAACCCAGGGTAGAAGTGGTTGAGATAGGTTAGGTTGGGGTTTAGGGGAATATTAATAAATGAAATAAATTTATTTGAGTCATTTAGAAATATAGGAATTAATTATTTAAACAATTTAATTGCTTTTTAATAATTAGGGGACTATAGCCATTTTAATTAAATTAAATAGGCTAGGGGAATGGGGTATTTTGCAAGTGGGTATTTAATTTTGGTATTTATTTAATTCCTTTATAATTAAATACTATAGCCATATTTGATTGGTCAAAATTGTTTTGAATTACATGGCTATAATAGTTATTATAAATTAGTGATAAAAATCACCTAGGACATTAAATTGATTTAAAGAATTATGCCCAGCAATAATAGGGTTGTTTGGACATAATCGAGGGTATGATCACACTTAGGGAAAATAGGGTCCATAGTTACAACATACCAAATTCAGGTGGTTACAATTACTAGCGATCTTCAAAGAAAATATTGAATAGGGAAGCTGTCAAACATGAATTATATTTCGTACAATCAAACATTGTGTGTTTCTCAGACAAAGGATACAAAGTTCAGCCTCAAAAGAAAGAAGATGTATTAATGCTTACGACAATTAAACACATAAAGGTTTTCACAGCTCAAAGGAATGTCCACGACTTCAAAAAAAGAGGATGTGTTTTGATTCAACAATGTTGTCGTCTTTCTAAGGAGAACCATAAATAGACTGCAGTTATGAACAATAGAATAACAAGATAAGAGTTCAAGAGTTCATTTCTCAACAAAACACTGACAACTCACATATATCTAGGGTTTACATCAGAATAACACAAAGGAGCCATGTGGGTATCTCAGTTTGGTCAACATTAAAGCTACAGAACAAAAGACAAAGTGAAGCTCATTTATTATGCTACAAAGAAGGAGTCAACATAAAAGAAAATAAATACCCAAATTTGTTGCCAGAAAAGATGCTAATTATTTAAACCCAAAATCTTAACCAGCATACAATAGATTACAGTATGTCGACTGTATTAAACATCTATTTCAATTAAAGATGCAAGATAACAAAATGAGTAGATGTGCTACTTATCTGGTGTTAAAAAAGGCGAGCATGGTGGAATCCAGATTCAAAAGATATGCCATGTGTTACGGTATGGAGTCAAAGTTGCAACATAGTGAAAGCCGCGGAGACTCCCACTTCTCCAAGTTTCAAACTCATTGTACACCATGAGCTTGGAATAAGTCTAAAGATGTGGCTGGAATATGCCGAGCTTCATGACCAAGTCCATAAAAATCAAACTCCACATCTTTCAACCACAGCTCAGACCGTCTCCAAACTTACGGTGGTTAGCTCAAAACTTCAAAAACCATTCACACCACCCTGAGTTCAAACTAAAGTTGTAACCCAAGGTTTAGATCAAAGAAAAGAGAAGGTAGTGCCATATTCTACGGCATGGAAGTCAAAATACAAGTGCGGCTGAGATTCACAGTTTACACAGAGTCTTAGTTCTCTATCACTCCAGTTTGAAGAGAAAGGCCTATGTTACAAACAAAGGAGGCCAAGTTCATGTAAATGCAGCACCATATTTTATGGCATGAAGACCTAAATTTACCATCCATGGTGGAGAAAGATGGAACTTGAGTTCCCAAGACATGCAGAAATGCCATGTTTTCATGGCATCCAAACGAAAAGTTACCAGTCGAGCATGAATGAATGGCTCGAGTTCAACTAGAAACAGAAAGAGAGAAATGCCATATTGTATGGTATGATGAATTCATGCAGAGAAACAAAGGAGGCCGAGTTCATACACAAAGAAGCACATGATAAAACTCCAATTGATAAACCTCCAACTTAAACCTGAGTTCACCAGTGAATGCATATCTACAACATGACGACAATCACAAAGAGATGGTTCTAGTTAACATTTAGAAGACTCACACATAACCCAAAACAAAAGATAAGCAAAGTAAACTATAGATAACTAGAGATGAACTTCAGAAAAGCATGGCGGCACACACCCTAAACTTCTTTTCTTCCAAAATGCTACAAAATGCAAAAGAAAAATTGCCTATGTTGAAAACCGATAAACTTTGGAGTCCACAATGCAGAATGAGTTAAGTTTTTGTCAACCACAGTGCATGACAACACCACTGCAAGTGCCATGACATCATCATCACATGATATGTCAGTGATATTTTATGGGTCATGTTGACCATGGAGTAAAATGTTGAGTGTGGATAAGTTTAGAAATATGCTATCGAGTTAGGGCTGTTTAAACTATGGTGTCAATTTTTTGGTATGGAGTTAGGGTTAGTTGATGTTTTTATAATATGTATGTAATATATTGATATATATTATAAAGAGGTAAATCAAAATATATCAACATTAGGGGATATAAGTTTAAAGCTAGGTTTTAGGCATGACTTATGCCTTAAATTTAGGGTTTTTTTAAGATCATGGAGGGCTTTTTAAAAGCTATATTTTTGAGCATCAGTTGGGCCTAAAAATTAGGGTAGCTATCTATTTAGGAGCACCTTTTGAGTGGGGATTTCATTTTTTGAAATTGGCCGTAGAGGCTATATATTCAAACTTATTCATTTGGAAGGGTTCAGAATTTGGAGAAAAAAGTTGTATTAGTGAACATATCGTTCCTTTGCACTTTTTCCTATATTTTGTAGATTTTGAAGATAATAAAGCTGGCCTTATTATTCACATATCTTTTCTGAGTTCTGTCATCTATCCTTTCAAGTTTTTTTGCATTTAAGTGTTTATCCCTTTCAAGCATAGATTAGTGAGTTGCTCTAAATTCCTCTTCTAGGTTATAAAGAATTAACCTTTTGTAGAAGTTACATGTTTTTTGGTTGAATTCCTACCATTAGTGGCACAAAACCCTAATACTAAATTTTAAACCATCCTAGGTGTTGAGAAGTGAGAATCATTATCGAATTTAGTAATGTGTGTCTTGTAGGTACAGACTTGCAATTCTGATAAATCTAAATAAATTTGGTGTATCACCCCTTTTTAGTTAGTTATTCATTTTCTTTCCAGTTATTCTCCTCCCTTTTCCCAAAACCATAAAAGTCAGTATTAGGTGATATCCCAAATCCAATAGGAACCAACCTAGAATTTGGAGATTCATTCTCTCATCCACCAAGGAGAATGTTTCCATGTTTCAATTGGATAGTTAGATTCCGCATCCATCTATAGGCATAATCCTGATTGACAACACTGATGTAGGAGCATCTTGGGTCCTTGGTATTGTTGCATCATCCAAAAAAGATCAGTGTTCTGGTGGACTCTTGTTACTAGTTTTTGTGTTTGTTTCTGTTCTAGGTCACAGATTGGGTGATTACTATCTCGGTGAAGTTATGTGGATTTTTAAAAGGTGTGGTCATGATATGTTGTTCATGGATTCATTAGGAAGATTTTCCCATAATAGAAACTTATTTGGAGTTACCGTGCTTGAGTTATGTTGCATTTTATGACTAGATGTATGAAGGAGTTTCTGTTTCCCAATCGTTTTTCTGAGATTTGGTGAGCGGTCGATCTGTAGAGATGTTAGATAAGAGTGGTCGAAAGGATTTTTTTCCTTTTTTTTTTATAGATGCTATGTCTATGATATCACTTTTTTTGGTGGAGTATTTTGTTAGATACTACTGATTTCTCTTTCTGTTATTGTTGTTCTTCATGATATTGGTTCTTGGAGTTAATCAGTTGATTGATCAAAGTTGCAGTCATTATTCTGATCATTGGTGATGAATGAAATGATTTCCTATGTGGATCTATGTGTGGCCAACTTGATTTATTGGATAGGTACTCAAGAAGCGAATTAAATGTTGTATTTCATTTGTGTTAAGGCCGATTGGGTCTAACACATTTTTTGGGATATGTAAAGTTAGTTGAGGCTGACCTATTGGTGGTTTGTATAAATGTAGGGCTTGCGATTATTTGAGAAGAGAAAATAGTGAGGAAGAAGTCAGGGAAAGGGATGAATAGTAGAGAAGCTTCTAGATGATTTCTCTGAGACTTAGGAAGATCTGGAATAGGTCTCAGTTGAGGTTTTTTTGTTAGATTATCTTTGTACTTGGCCTAAATCGGGAAGGCCTTAAAATCAGACATGTATAAATAAATTCTTATTAATAAAGCTTACTATTTGGATGCAAATCACATTGTTGATTATATCTTGTTGATTTCCGCTGTGTTGATAACTACTGCAAGGATTTGACATTTCCTTTGGGGATTCTCTATCCTTGACTACACTAGGTGGTATTAGAGCATGGTTAGATCTTGTTGTGGTGGCTCCCGATCTAAATTTTGGACTTTTTGTGATCTTGTGGAATTGTTGTGAGATGATAGAGGGTGGATCTAACTTGTATCAGTGAAGGAGTTGCACAAGGTGGCCGGTGGGAGGATTTGTTGATACTTGTTGAGTTGTTCTTGAGAAATAGGGTTTGCAAAGGTTAGGGTATCATCTTGGTGAATCAGATCATTGATTGGAGACAGTTACACTTAAGATTCAGAGAAGATGTCATCGAGAATGAATCCTAGGTTGATGGAGAAAATGAAGGAAGATCTCCGAGCTGAGATTAGGATCTCTGAGCTGAGATTAGGAATGAGATGACCAGTTTGAGGAATGAGGCCATGAAAGGGATCAAGACTACTGGTTCTGGATAGCCCAGGAATCCTAGATTAGATAATGTTTTAGAGGAAGCTGCAGAAGGATTTGGAGTTGCTGATGTTGCTAGATCTATTGAGAGTGATGGATCTGACTAATTGATGAGACCTATAGAAAGGGTTGTTGTTGGTTATAGTTTGGAAGTATCTAATTACTCAGGTACATTGAATCCTTAAGACTTGATTGATTGAATCTATGAGTTAGAAGATCACTTTGAATTAGAAGATATTAAAGATCCTTGGAGACTAAGGTTTTGCGTATACAAATTTGAAAGTTCGTGCATCTTTATGGTGGAAATAATTGCATAAGGATCGAGAAGAGGAAGGTAAATTGAAGATCAGTTAGTGGAGGCTATTGGTTGCGAAGTTGAAGACTAAGTTCATACATGAAGACTATGAGTTTGAGTTATTCAAGAGATTGTAGAACCTGAAGCAGAAGGACCTGAGTGTGAAGGATTACACTAAAGAGTTTTACAAGGTAACCTTTAGATCTACTCACAAGAAATTTTTTAAAGAAAAGGTGGCTAGGTATGAGAATGGTTTGAGGTTTAATATTCAGGATGAGATGAGTATGTTGAAGATTGGATCTGTTGAGGAGGATTATCAGTATGCTTTGAAGGTAGAAGATAAGGTGAATAGGAGAGAAAAAATAACTCTAGAGGATGAGAGAAGCAAGTTGTTGGTGGTGATAAGTGCAAGCAAGTGGCTGAAGTAGAAGCTAAACCAGTTAAGCCTAAGGGAGGTAATGGTGGTAAAGAGTTTAGTGGTACTTTCTTTAAGTATGGCTTGAAAGGACACATGGATTTTTAGTGTAAGGAAGACAAGAGAGTTGCTTGTGTAAGAGAAGAATGAGGACCATTTTCTGGTGCTTCTAATATTTCTCCTGAAGATGGTGAAACTCTTATGCTCAGAAGGGTGATGGTGAATAAGGAAGAAAAACCTTATCATCGAAATATTTTATTCGGGACCAGATGCAAGGTTGGTGATAAGTATTTTGATGTGATTATTGATGGTGGAAGCACTGGTAACATAGTTTCTCAAGACATGGTGTAGAGGCTTGGTTTGAAAAATACTTAGACATCCAAGACCTTACATGATTAGTTGGCTGTGTAATGATCTTGTAGTAGAATTAAGAGAATATTGCATGGTGAAATTTTCCATTGGTTCTTATAGGGATGTTTTATTATTTGACATTGTGGTCATGATTACATGTCATGTTTTACTTGGTAGACCTTGGAAGTATGACAGAGAGGTTGTTCATGATTTTAGAGAGAATGCAATTATGATGCAGGAGCATCCTGGGGTAGTTGGAAATCCTACATGTTGGGTTGATTTGTCCTTAGTGTTTTAGTGTTGGAGTACTCGGTCAAAGAAAGGTGGATGCTCGGTCACTATTAGGTGCAGTGTTGGCTGAGGAGTTTAGCCACTAAAGGGATCAACACATAATGGTGATCCACTTCAGTGTTTCTCGACATGTGTTGGCCGAGGGGCTTGACAAATTCTGGTGCTTGATAGTTTGTCTTGTCGACTAGTGTTCTTGTGGATCTAGGAGGTCAAATTGATGCGTTTTATATGTGTAGCATGTGATCGTGACATGGATTGATCATGGGGATGTGTGTGGACCTATTTGGGTCTTGTATCTTTATCCTATGTACATTTAATGGATTGTAATGGCTGACTGGGTTATTTAATATTTGTTTACAGGCTGACTTGTGGCTTGAGTATTTAATGTAAGGGTTTATTTAATTTTTAATTGACTAGGCCAACTTGTGGCTTAGTTGGGTATAAGTAGAGGGTCTTGTGGAGTCTTGAGGGGGATGCAGAGAGGAAATAGGAGAGAGAAGTGAATTGGAGGAGAGCTAGTAGCTAAGTGTGGGCTTGGAAAACAAGAAGGTTGCTTGGTTGCTTGCGAGCACAAGTTTAGATTATTCTTGGTGTTTCTACAAGATTGATGTGGCCTGTTGTTGCAGATCTGGCTAGCTAGGGTTAGGGTTTGAGTTGGATCTTGAAGGATATTGCAGAACTATTATTTTCTTTGTAATTGGCCATAACTGGGAAGGCCTTACAACCCAACACACTGCATGTAATCAGTTTTTTTATGAATAAGATTCAGATTTGTTTTTAGATCTTGGTTTCCTATTGTGATTCCATTATGTAGTTATTAGCTAAGGGATTTGACATCTCCTTTGGGAATTCTCCCTACCTTGCATTGCATTAGGTGGTATCAGAGCTTGAAGTTCCTGAGTGTGTGGATAGATTGTCGAAGGGGAGGTAGTTTTCACCAGGACCTTGGGTTGGAAGTTGGTGATTTGTTGCAGAGAGTTTTTGAAGATCTAGGGAGATGCCTCCAAGAAGATTGGACCCTAGGGTGATTGCAGATATTTGTGATACTATGGAGTCTAGGATTATAGAGAAGGTTAAAGAAGATTTCAGATCTGAGATAGAATTGATGAAGAATGATATGATCACTAGGATCATAAGGGCTATGACTGGTGTACCTCAAAATGTGGGCACCAAGGATGGTTATGAGGAAGATGTTGAAGAATTTGGAGCTTCTCAATGTAGTGGAGAGGATAGAAATGAGCATGTGGAAAGATCTATGAATGATAGAGCCGATCGGTTGGATAGATCTGGCACTCGGCTGAAGTTGAAGCATTGTTGGCTAAAAATTTTGTAAGCTACTAAGAATACACCTTACAAAATTATAACTTTAGACAACAGTATAATGAGATAAATCTCTCCTCTTAGAAATAGGGGAGGCTCCCTTCTTACCATAGGTGGCTTCAGTAGGATTTCAAATAAAATTGAGTAAGGGTGGTACTTCTAATCCTTTCCTCTTTTTTTCAAGAAAAGATTCACAAATAAAGACAACTTATTAACTCTACAAAGATCACCTACTGCTACGATAATACCGGTGGCTTAGAAATTGACATAAGAACAACTCCTAAGGTAGGAGTTATAAATATATTTAGTGAATTAAAACAAGGGCCCAAAGTCTCTTGCAATTAATCCTATTTTGAGATAACGAGAACTAATAGTGAGGCTCAAAGTCTCTCACTAATAAATTTGAAATTAAAATAAAAATACTCAAAATTGAAGCTCAAAGTCTTCAATTCCCAGTATTCACAGCCACTACTATTATAGAAATTCTCCTCTTGTAGCTCAAAGTGTCTCAAAAGGTGAATTGAAACTTCCAATGATTTACACAAGTTTAGCTTATGAAATGAATTCAAGAACGATTGAACAATGCAACATAAGAACACACCATTCTATCCCAAGATTCATAACACAAAGTTTGGAAAATCTTGCTACTTTTATTTACTTTTGACTATTCATACAATGAAACACAATTTTTTCACCATACAAGTTCTCAAGTATATCCTTTCTTGCTTAAACTAAAGATGATCCTATTTACAATGAGCTCTTTCCTTTATATAGGAAAATAGAAGAGAGAGAAGTGGAGAGAAAAGGGGAAAACCTTAACCAATTTTACTTATTCAATAATCTATTAACTATTTTGACTTATTCAATGTTACAAGGCTTAAAGCACTTGCAACATGATTACATAACTTTGGTATACATGAATATGTTTTCCTGTAATTACAATCATCACATGTACTACATTTAATATGTCAAACATATGCTATAAACAAAGAAAAAGTGTCCAGACACTTAGAAAACAACATCAAAGGGTATTTACATAAGCCTCAAACTTGTGAAGAGACTCATATATCACGGCTAGATCAGGTGCACCCGTATGCTGAGTAATCACAGTAACCTTGCGTAAAACATGAGACTTGGTATAACCAGTTACTTGACTTTGAAGATGATTCGAGGACATTCTACATTCCATGAACCAATAAAAAATAATGGGAATAAAATCATCCACATCTAGGTGAAGGTGAATCATCTTTGAGAACCTTGCCATCACAACTCTTTATTCAATCATCTCACCATCTTCTTTGGAAACTTTACAAGACAATTTATTGAACTCCTTTATCATCTGAAGTTCTTGTTCATTCCATGAGTTCAAAACTGATTGTAAATCTGTGACCAATTTAGTCAAGAATCTCTCCTTATTAATCATTAAATCAAGAGACTCAAAATATGTATCAACAGAAGAAATGATTACAGACTGGCACAACTTCTTGAGATTGAATTCATGCATAGTTCTCCAAGCATTTAGATCTTCACTTAGAACTTTTAGCTTTTGATGGAAGGATGAAGTAAGTTCCCTTATTTCATTGATGGTCATGCGTATATGCCTCAAGACCTTATATGAGTCTTCAATCACCTACATGCCTTGAATTTCTATTTGTGCACACCACTCATCAACTTATTTTTCCTTTTTGTGACAATTCTCATAACCTTTAGCGCATGATACTGAAATAGGAGAAACATTCTGAGAATTATTCATCATGTCTATAAATTCAAGAAAGCGTGCATTTTCCTCTTTCAGCTTGTTCTTCTTCCCCCATAGCTTGTCATTCCTTTGTGTAAGTTGAGAAACAACATCCTGAGCATCTTGTTACCAACTCAAACATGTCTGTTTAGCAAGTTCTGCCCTTGTGATTTTATAATCAGGGGGCTTCCCATCTTCTGTATACCTATCAAACAAAGGCTTAGAAATTTCAGCATACTTGGCTTTGTCTTCCACCACAATCCTTGACACCATTTTATCCTTCTTTTTCTTTGGAGATTTTGGCTTGGAAACTTGTTTGAAATCAAAGCCCTCTAATGGAATCTCATCTTTCTTCCTCTTTTGAGCTATGACACCGAGCCAAGAAGGAAAAGAAAAAGAAGAAGACATTGCTACTGTTGATGTAATAGATAGAGTGGTAACTGGATCAGCCTACACAACTGTAGCCACAAGAGGAGGAGCCTCTGTTAAGATTTCCAAAGGAGTGAGGATACTATGAGTTGCCTTAGACATAAACTTCTCCAATTGGACATAACTAGTATCAAGTACTATCACAGAAGAAATGGCCATAAAAGGAATGGTCATAGAGTATGCATCAAGCACACTCTCAAATTTGTGATAAGAATCCTCAAAAATAACAATAGGGCTAGCTGATGAGATAGGAAAATAAGGTGTCACCAAGACTGAATCCATAGGAGGAACCTGTTCCTTAGTAAATTGATTTGTAGATGTACCCAAAGGTGAATTTGGGGACTCATATGATGCTGCTACAGAATCAGGAATCACTATGGTAACTAAAATGTCCACGGGAGGAGGTACATTAGATGAAGATACCTTAGGTGAATCAGGCATCTCATCATCATTGGATACTACTTGAACCCTTTCAGGTTCTGTGCTTTCGACCTCAAGAACTCTCCTAGTGTCCTTGCCTCCCTTGATGGTAAGCTTAGGAAGAGTAAGCATGATGGGAATGATAGGATCAGCTGCTAAAGAAGATGCGTCATCTTTATTACAACCTTTAATTTATGATCTCTTACCAACTAGACCACCATGATCAAAGTCTTTTCCTGATCTTATCTTGATACTTTTCAATCCCCTTCTTTTCAGCCAAATGTTAGTATTTGCAAGAACGGAGTGAAAATGATCCCATACAGAAACATTCTCTTTTCCTGACCAAGATGGAGACAAAACAGGAAAATCCTCAACATGAATACGAGTATAGTCAGGATCAAGAATGTCACCATCATCTTCAACCCCCAGGGGAATGTCTACAAGGTTGAAGTCAATAATTTGTTTGATAGACATGCGATAGTAATCCATCCTCCGTATATCTGCTTCAGTACAAAGATCAATCCATATGTCCTCTAGTCTATACACATGTACAAACTGCCTCCTCATCTTGTCATTGAGCCCTCACCAGTCAAAGTGACTCCTAGCCATGAATTTATTCAAGGTGATCCTTTGAAGCTCATACTCCATGTTTTTATCTTTTGGAACTATATCTATGGAGTATCCTCCGATCTTCAGTGGGTTTCATGAGGAAATCCCCACACTTGGTCTATGTAGTTTATTCTGATGCATTTGGACAACCATGAGTTGCCTAGCCAACTCCATAAGAGTGATCTTATCTGTCGGGTACCTTGGGAGTGTATGTGGTTCACCTTTGAAGTAACCCACTTTTATGTAAGTCTAATTAGGAAATTGAAGAAAAAGGCAGCCATACTCATTCACTTTAACCCACGCCTCATCTGACACACGCTTGTTAGGAAGGATTTTATCAAAAAAGAACATAAAATTCCCATAGAAAGCATCTTGTACCCTGCGGTAATGAGAGTGACTAACATTCAACACAAGCTGAAGAAAATATTCCCAAACAGGAACCAGTGATCTGTCCCCTTTAGTGGACAATCTAGAGAAAGAACCAAGAGAGGCAACGATGTACACAAGGTTTGAATTCATGTAAAAAGTACAAGTGTTGAAAACTTGAGAAAGCTTCTCACACAACATATCACTGATAATATCTCCCCAAAATATCTTTTTCTTAGACTGGACAATAAGAGAAATGTATTTGTACATATAGGGCTCAAAGATGTTTGATGTCTTTAAACCTACAAGGTGACTGAATAAGGTGACAAGGTCACTAATCTCCTCCTTGAACTCAGTGTGACGGATTCCTTTTGGCCATCTTGCAATATTTGGCCTTTCATTGAGCAACCAATTTTCATTACTAAATTTTTTACATGACGGAGTATCCTCATTCCACTTGTCAAGGGCTTTATGTTTGGTGATATTAATAGTGACAGGACTCAGTGGCACTTGGAAGATTCTGTCAACAGTCTCTAGATCAAGACTAATAATAGTCTTACCATTTTTACCTTTGATGGTTCTAGAGGATGAATCAAAGTTCTTCACGCATGCAAGCATGAACTCTGGCTCAAGGGTGGCCAATGGGAAAGTGGAGACTAGGTGGATACTGCTCTTCTTGATGGATACCATATCTTCTGTGACCGCATCATCAACCCTTTGAAGAAATTATTCAAAGTTCATATGTGAAATATCAATGTCTCTGACTTCTTGACAGTAAGAAACAACCTGTGAAGGAGGAACAAAATTATGATACAAATCATACTGGTATTTCATCTTCTTCTTTTCTTTTTCTTTAGCAAGTGTGATCCCTTCAGACATAACAACTTTATGAGACTGAGCAACCGTGACATAAAAACTCCACAAAGTAAGAACATCTTCTTGAGAGGGATCCATAATAAAATTTATTAAAAGGATGAATGGTGTATGGAGATGACTGATTTTCTTTGAAAAAATGAATTGGTTTCAGCTCAAAGAGAACTCAAGAACGAGTTTCTTGTGGGTAACTACATATGAGGACAAATGAAAATTATGAAGGATAGGAAGGCAAATGAATGAATGGATATCACTTATTTATAATTAAGTTTTGAATTGACCACCATTATAAGTTTTACGTCATATAGCAGTGGTAGGGACAACAACTTATGCAAGTGGATATTTTAGAAAATAGCACATGTATGAACTTGCATTGGATATGTTTCTTTCTTCACCATAGAGCGAGGTTTTTAATCCTGACTGCATATGCAAGTAAGATGAAATTCTTGCATATGCATCTTGAGAATAGAAGATAGAAGTAGAAGAAACATGAATTTAATCACATGTAAATAAAAAAAATGAAAGCTTTACATGTAAGTTAAATAAATTGGGAAAAAAAACAAGGAAAGTCTTAGAAAGAAATTACCTCAATCCTCAAGATGAAATCTCTCAAAATCTTGAGCCAAATCTGAAATAAATCCAATAGATTTTCGGATTTAGAAAGATTGGATGGAAAGAATATATATATATATCACATTCCTAGTCTCTTTCCTTTAATTTTGGACAGTCAATATGCATACACAGCCAAGTGGGAAAGAATGAGAGATAAAATGCAAAGAAATAGCAACCATCTTGACTATTTCTTTTGTATATGCAATGAGGAAGAAAAATGACGTCTAGGCCATAAATCCCAACCAAAATGGTAAAATAAATCCACAAAAAGAAAAAATAACTTACGAAAATCAGTTCATAGGTTGAGAAAAAGATTGAAGATCCTCAAACCCTCCTTCCATGAAGCGTTCTTGAAGAAGAAATAGTCAAAAGTGAACTGTATTGATCACATTACATATGCTTGTATTTTAAATAGCATATGCAATGCTCCTAAAAATTGATGCCTAGAAGAAGAGAAACCAAAATATGCTTTGTAGATGCAAGGGCACATATGCAAAGCCTTCCAAATTCGACGTCTAGGACATACTATTAAAAATGTTATTTAAAGAGTGTCTTTGTGCATCATTTCAACATATGCAACCCACTTTAAGATTGACACCTTTGGTAGTTCATTAAAAATGTTATTTTAAAACACATTTGCATATATTTAAAAAATATGCAATGCTATTAAAATTCAACACCATAAGGAAAGATAGTGAATAAAGAAGTGAATACGCACTCTTGGAGTGCATTTACATATCTTTTTAAAACATGACTTCTATAAAGAAAAATCCACATGGAGAGTTTTAAATATGTTGTTTTAAATATACAATCACATATAAAAACAACACTCATAAGGATTAAATGCGCTCTTTAGAGGTTCAACTGCATATGTTCAAAATACATAGAATATACATGCAGTTTCTATTAAAAACAACGTACTTAATGTGAAAAAGACTTAGAGGTGAGTTTTAAAAAGTGTTTTGCACATTGATGACATGCAATGAAGAATAAAAACCACACCTTTTATACTTAAGTCTTTAATTTTGAATTAATTTAATATATAACTATAGTGTTTTAATAAAGTAACATGAAATTATATTATTTTAAAGCTAATTTCATAAAAAACATTAAAAACTATAGTCAAATCAACTCGGAATGAGTTGAAATTTGAAAATGAACTTTAAAATCCATTTAATATATCAAATATAATTCAACCTCGTACAATTGACTTCGAAAACCCCACCTTTTAAGGAGTTTTAAAGAATATGCAGTCAACTTGAAAAACCCCACCTTTTACATCATAACTTGAGTTATACTACTCTGTTTGATGTCTAAGTTAGCTCGAAACAAGTGTATTTCAAAGGGCTATCGACTCGAGGGAAAATCAAGATTAAAAATTGCAAATAAGAAAGAGAAAAACAAATAAAAGGACTTAAGAATGCATGAAACATGTGTTACAAAGAAATTTTCAGGGATGACAAATTATCTTTATTGACACTTTATCCAGAACGTTCAAATCATAGAGTATACTACTACAAATTGACAAGAAAATTCCGTAGGGTTGCCACAATTTTGTGATCTCAAAATTGAGGACAACAAGTATAAGATTGGTGTTTCTAATTTATTAGGTACTTTAAATCCTGAAGACCTGATTGATTGGATTGGTGAATTGGAAGACTACTTTGAGTTAGAGGATATTGATGATCCACTCAGAGTAATATTGGCACAGACTAAGCTGAAGGGACATGCTGCCCTTTGGTGGAAAGAATTGTAGTGAGATAGAGAAGAAGAAGGTGAACTAAATATCACTAGATGGTGATTGATGGTGACTAAGTTAAAGACTAAGTTCATACCTGCTGACTATGAACTTGAATTGTTTAAGAGGTTGCAAAATATAAAACAAAAGGATTTGTCGGTGAAGGATTATACTGAGGAGTTCTATAAGTTGACTATTCAGTTTGGGTATAGAGAAATTTTCAAGGAGAAGGTATCTTGGTATGTTAATGGTTTGAGATTCAATATTCAGGATGAGATTGGTATGCTAAAGATTGATTTGGTTGAGGATGCTTATCAGTATGCTCTGAAGGCATTGTTAGTAATAACTGAGAGGGGGGGTGAATCAGTGGCCTCAAAAATTTATCCTTCAAACTTAACCACCAATCAATAAACCTTAGATTATTAAGTCCCTACAAGATACATTCCATGAAATACTAATATTGATTAACTGTCTGTCGGTGTTCTCTGTCAATCCTTATTCTTTCTTGATTACCGATAAGCAGTATAACTATTTACCGAAACTCAATAAATAATCAGAGTATACTGATCAATCCAGTGTTAACTATGTCTGATACAAAACAATAAAGAAATGAATCATACACACATACCACATGAATTTTTAACGTGGAAACCCTATTAAGGGAAAAACCATTGGGATCGGTACCCTAAATTTTCACTCTTCTAAAGTGAGCCCTGTTAGGAGCCAACCCTGTTAAAGGTTACAAACACACTGTTAAGTGCAACTTTGTTAGAGGATTTTATACATAGAGGTTGTCACTTAGTATTGGGCATCTATTGCTACCATCCTTGAATCAGCCTCCTTCTTAGACTATCAATAGGTATTGGGAAAATCCAATGCTACTTTCATGAATCAATCTTTTTGGCACTCCTTGGGATGTACCTCAACATATAGAAGACTGTTAAGTACTGCTCGGTTAAGAGACTTGATGCTTCAATGGTTAAAATGAAACACTATGACCTATTTATAATACAACTTTGAATTGCATATTTTCAGATCTATTTAAGTACATTACCTCTCTGATCAATGTATCAATTCAATTCTTTGTGCTCCACACTTTCTGCTTTGTGATGTTGTGCTTCACTGTTTGTCGCTGTCTATAGAATTCCTTAGCTCTCCTTCAGCTTGCTTGATTAGGACTGTATGAAGTTATTCTTCATCAGTTTCTCTTCAACATCCTCTTTTTATTCACTCCCCTTAATCCCATTCATAAATGAATTAAGCTTGTCTCTTATATAGACATGATATTCACTGTTTCTTGATTCTTGGCGTGAAAAAAAATCCATCCAATTAGATTTAAAGCATAACTCCTGATCTGTCTCGTAATTATTTTTTTTCCAACTATACAAATCATCTTTAAATCAATAACCTAACTTTGGTTTAATAAAACAAAGAAAACAACTAGTTAAGTCTATCTTTAGCTCTTGCCAGCTAGATATTTTGTCATTTTCTGAACTCTTTGTTCTGTCGGTCACCTCTGTAGTTAGTTGTCGATGACAACTGACAGTTCCATCGGTGAGAATCTAGTTAGCTTTGTGATCTCCATCTATCGGGCATCATTGGAATTTTACTCGTTGGGAAACCTTCTAAATTTTCTTGTCAAGCATCACTGTGGTTTTGCTTCATCGAGAAACACTATACTTCTAATCGTCGGGTATCACTGTGATTGTTCTTCTTTCCCTTTACTGATGGTGTGCACTCTGTCGGTGTTGTTTTTCACTCAGTGAATACTTGACTTTTATGTATTGCTGAAAGCATAACCTTTATTCCTTTGGTTCTCTGAATTCTTTGGCATTATGTACTTGACCGTACAGATGATATTAAGTTGACATCAATGACAATACAATACATTAAATGATTTAATGCCTTGCATTATCTTCAACTTAAAATTGTGAAACATTCAATCAGTTACATGTCATCAATCTCTCCCTTTTGCATTGATGGCAACATACTATATTATCACACTATACTATTTCTAATACAATATGAAATACAATAGTTGAGATTCATCAAACTACCAATCTTTTTTTTCTATCAACCGATAAATGTCTGACCATTGGTAAGCTCTATTTTATCTTAGATTTGATTCTTGTAGCTCTCTTTATTTTGATGTGTTGAGTTCTTTCTTTGTGTCAATTTTTTCTCATTTTTTTATTCTTTCCTTTTGATGTCTTTCTCTCTTGTCTGCAACTCTCCCTTTGTATGATCTTTTCATACAATTTATCTCCCTAAGAATATAATCTCTCCATGGAGTAATGTGCTAGCAGATATTTTTTCTCCCTTTTCCAGAAGGATGTGATAATATGTATATTTTCTCTCCCTTTGAAAACAATGCCAAACAAGTGTTTTAATGGTATCTGACATTAATGTCTAGCAATCTTTTGTTTCCATCCATAATATATTCCTTGAATTTCCCTTCTCTATTAGTAATATGTCAATATTCTCTGGTGCTCGGTGCTGATATATACATGTCTGTATATAGATGTAGCTTTGAAGTTCATCTATTTTCTTGCATCAACATTTTTGATGTTTTGATAATATGTAGGTTGATGCAACCTTGAGTCATTTTACTGACCAGTAGACAAGGGTTTGACCCCTAGTCTCTTTCTCAAGTACTCAAATGCATCCTTGGGCAGTGGCTTGGTGAAGATATCGGCCAATTGTTCTTTTGATTGCACATACTCAAG
>MU223938.1:304270-318695 GCA_018584345.1 Thuja plicata | reverse complement strand
ACCTATTTCTAATGCAACTTTGAATTGCATATTTTCAGATCTATTTAAGTACATTACCTCTCTGATCAATGTATCAATTCAATTCTTTGTGCTCCACACTTTCTACTCTGTGATGCTGTGCTTCACTATTCATCAGTGTCTGTAGAATTCCTTAACTCTCCTTTAGCTTGATTGATCAAGAATGTATGAAGTTATTCTTTATTACTTTCTCTTCAGCATCCTCTTTTTATTCACTCCCCTTAATCCCATTCGTAAATCAATTAAGCTTGTCTCTTATATAGACATGATATTTACTGTTTCTTGATTCTTGATTCTTTGTGTGAAAAACAATCCAGCCAATTAGATTTAAAGAATAACTCATTATTTGTCTCATAATTATCTTATTTCCAACTGTACAAATCATCTTTAAATCAATCACTTAACTGTGGTCGAATAAAACAAAGAAAACAACTAGTTAATTCTATCGTTAGCTCTTACTAGCTAGATATTTTGTCATTTTCTAAACTCTTTGTTCCGTCGGTCACCTCTGTAGTTATTTTTCGGTGACAACTGAAAGTTCTATCGGTGAGACTCTAGTTAGCTTCATGATCTCCATCCGTCGGGCATCATTGGAATTTTACTCGTCGGGAAACCTTCTAACTTTTCTCGTCGGGAATCACTGTGGTTTTTCTTTGTTGGGCAACACTATACTTCTGATTGTCAAGTATCACTGTGACTATTCTTCTTTGCCTTTACCAATGGTGTGCACTCCATCGGTGTTGTTTGTCACTCTGTGAATACTTAACTTTTATGTATTGCTGAAAGCATAACCTTTATTCCTTTGGTTCTCTGAAGTATTTGGCATTATGTACATGACTGTATAGATGATATTAAGTTGACATCAATGACAATACAATACATTAACTGATTTAATGTCTTGCATTATCTTCAACTTAACATTGTCAAACATTCAATTAGTTACATGTCATCAAGCATAAGATAATTTGAAAAGAAAACATCAAGGTAGATCCAGAGGGAAGTAGAAACATGATCACTCGGCCAAGGATACGCTGACTGCTGAAGATGAACCAAAACCTATTGAGAAAAGGAAGAGGACATGTAAGGTTTCTTTAAGGGTACTTGTTTTCATTTTCGTGAAGAAGGAAATAGATCCTTTGAATGTTCCTAGAAGACTGGTGATAGAAGAGCTATTGTGATAAATGAGACTGAAGACTTGGTGAATGAACTTGAACAAGCAGGAGATAGTTTGTTGGCTCAATGAGTACTGTTTGGTAAGAGAGTACTGGAACCTTGTCAAAGTAGTAGTCTGTTCAGGACTCATTGTAAGTCTGCTGGTAAAATCTGTAATGTGATTGTAGATGGTGGTAGTATTGATAACCTTGTAGCTGAGGAGATGGTTCATAAGATTGTTTGAAAAGAGTGATAAATCTTTGTCCTTATAGGATTGTTTGGTTGCAAGATGTACATGCTTTGGAAGTGAGAGAGCAATGCCTTGTTGACTTTCAAATTGGCTAGTATAAGGATCAAGTTTTGTGTGATATTGGACATGGGTAGTTGTAATATATTAATCGGTAGACCTTGGCAGTGTGATTACAGGGTTGTGCATGAGTGTGTCAAGAATGTGTTTTCTATTGAGAAGGATGAAAGGAATTTTTCACTGATGCCTTTATAGAATGAAGAAATTGGTAGGAGGAACCTGCGCTTGGGAGACAAGTTGACTTGAAGGATTCTAAAATGGTTAGAGATCAGTATGAGGAAAAAACTTGTGAAGTGTCAAGGAAAGACTTAAGAAGGAAAAGAAAGTAGAAGTGGATCCAGGGTAAGAGTGTTGAAGACTTGGAGGACATGTATGTGAAGAACCAATTCAAGATTTATGTGTTGAATCCCGTAAGATGTTCTTCCAACATTTAAGAACATTTTTTTGCATGTGGGGTGTCTGATGCAGGAGCATCCTGGGGTAATTGGCAATCCTGCATGTTGGTGTGATTTGTACTTAGTGTTTTAGAGTTATAGTACTCGGTTGATGAAGGGTGGATGCTCAGTTTCTCTTAGATGCAGTGTTGGCCAACGAGCTTGATCGCTAAAGGGCTCGACACATACTGGTGCTTGAATTTAGTGTTTCTTAGCATGTGTTGGCCCAGGGGCTCAACAACTTCTGGTGCTTGGCAGTTTGGCTTGCTGACTGGTGTTCTTGCAGATATGGGAAGCCAACTTGATGCATTTTATATGTGTAGCATGTGATTGTGATGTGGATTGATCGTGGGGATGTGTGTGGACCTATTTGGTTCTTGGATCTTTATCCTATGTGCATTTAATGGATTTTAATGGTCAACTGAGTCATTTAATAATTTTTTACAGGCCAACTCCTAGCTTGAATATGTATTTAATGTAAGGGTTTATTTAATTTGTAATTTACTAGGCTGACTTGTGGCTTAGTTGGGTATAAGAAGAGGGTCTTGTGGAGTCCTTAGGGGATGCAAAGAGGAAGTAGTAGAGAGAAGTGAATTGGAGGAGAGCTAGTAGCTAAGTGTGGGCTTGGAAAAAAAGAAGGTGTCTTGGTTGCTTGCGAGCACAAGTTTAGATTTTTCTTGATGTTTCTACCAGATTTATGTGGCCTATTGTTGTAGATATGGCTAGCTAGGGTTAGGGTTTGAGTTGGATCTTGAGGGATCTTGAAAAACTATTATTTTCTTTGTAATTGATCATAACTGAGAAGGCCTTAAAGCCTAACACATTGCATGTAATCAGTTATTTTATGAATAAGATTCAGATTTGTTTTCAAATCTTGGTTTCCTGTTGTGATTCCATTGTGTGGTTATTAGTTGGGTGCTTGGGCATCTCCTTTGGGGATTCTTCCTGCCTTACACTTCATCAAATTATCATTAGCAAGGATGGTAAGAGGTGTAGCTTGATTCATTTGGTGGATAAGGAGGATAAGGAAAAGAATCTGAGTCTTTGCAGAAGATATGAGTTGATAGAATACCTAAAGGATGAACTTAGGGTTGGACTTGATGGTGAGTTGAATCAGAATCATTTTTTGAACCTGGTTGATGACATGAACAAGGTAGTGCAGGTTGCAGATGAGGAAGGTTTGTGGATGAAGAATGAGTCTGGTATTACTGCCCCTTGTTCTTTGAGATTTTCATGACCTTTACTCATGGAGAATATTTTGTACCCCAGGTGTTTGATGCAAGAGAATTTTGGGTCCTTGGTAATCTTGCCTCATCAAAAAACAATCAGTATTCTGGTGGACTCTTGTTACCAGATTTTGTGTTTTTTTCTATTCTAGGTCATTGGTTGGGTGATTGTTGGCTCGGTGAATTCTTATGGATCTTAATAAGGTGTCATCATGATATGTTTTTCATGGGGTTAGTAGGAAGCTTTTCCTTTGATAGAAACATGTTTGGAGTTACCGTGCTTGAGTTATGTTGCCTTCTGTGACTAGATGTATGAAGGAGTTTCTAGTTCCTGATAGTTATCTGAGATTTGGTGAGTGGTCAATCTATAGAGATGTTGGATAGGAGTGGTCAAAAGGGTTTGTTCCTTTTTTTCATAGTTTCCATGTATATGATAGTGCTTCTTTTGGTGGAGTATTTTGTGAGATAATGGTTATTTCTCTATCGATTGTTGTTGTTCTTCATGACACTGGTCCTTGGAGTTAACCGGTTGATTGATCAAGGTTGCAATCATTGTTCTGATCGTTGGTGATGAATGACTTGATTTCCTATGTGGATCTATGTGTGGCCGACTTGATTTATTGGATAGGTCCTCAAAAAAAAAATTAAATGTTGTTTTTAATTTGGGTTAAGGTTGACTGGGTCTAACACATTTCTTGGGATATTTAAAGTTGGTTGAGGTTGACCTATTGGTGGTTTGTATAAATTTAGGGCTTGGAGTCATTTGAGAAGAGAAAATAGCGAGGAAGAAGTCTGGAAAAGGGATGAATAGCAGAGAAGCTACTAGAGGATTTCTCTGAGACTTAGGAAGATCTGGAATAGGTCTGAGTTGAGGTTTTTTTGTTAGGTTTTCTTTGTACTTGGCCTAAACTAGGAAGGTCTTTTAGCCGAACATGTATAAATAAATTATGATTAATAAATCTTTTTGTTTGGATGCTATTCATGTTGTTGTTGATTGTATCTTCTTGATTTCTATTGTGTTGATAATTGGTGCAAGGATTTGACATCTCCTTTGGGGATTCTCTGTCCTTGACTACATTACTTACATAGAAACCCAAGTGGATGATTTTTTCTTTAGAGAAGTGTTCAAATTACGTGGGTTGCCCAAAAATATAGTAATTGATAGAGTAGCAAGTTTCTGAGTTTATTCTCGCAGGATCTTTTCAGATTGAGTGGAACAAAACTTATCCCTAGTACTAGCTACCATCCGCAGGTCGATGGCCAGACAAAGATAGTAAACACGTGTGTTAAGAGTTATCTATGGAATTATGTATCAGGACAACACAAGGCTTGGGTTTGATGGTTGCATTTGGGTGAGTACTGCTGAAATACCACCAACACATGACTATTAGGATGACTCCATTCTTGACATTGTATGGGTATGAGGCCCCAAAATTCATGTATTTACTCTTTGGGGACAACATGGTATCTAAGGCTAAGGATCTACTACAGGAGAGCCAAGACATCTTGAGGGCACTAAAAGAAAACATCCAACATGCACAAAACTAGCAAAATTTGTGTGTAGATCTGTAGACATAAAAAAATGTCTTAATTCCTCTATTAATTAAATTATTGATTTAATTAAGTAACTTAATCTTTTTAAAATTAAATACATTTTATTTATTTAATTTTAAGCATTTTCCTCTATTATTTAAATAAATATTAATATTTATTTAGATAATTCATTAGCCTTTTCTCTTTTAAAATTAAATAAATTTTATTTATTTAATTTTGAGCCTTTTTTTATCTATTTATTAATTAAAAAAATTTGTTTACTTTATAAATTCACTAATCTCTTTCTTCTATTTTCCTAGCTGATCATGTGCAATCATATGCATCAACTCCAAAATTTTGAGCTTGTGACACTTGACACTAGTCTCTTCATTTGAATTTTATTTTAAAAGTCAACCACTCTCTTTAACCACTTTATCTTAGCCACTCATTCCTTTTTCCTATTAATGTCATTCACTCGAGTTAAACCCTACCTACCCTTTAATATTAGCCGCTCATTTTTCACCTCTTACTCCTAGCCCTTCATTTTTCATGACAAGTTCATAAAAGGAGGTCTCACTCCTCATTTTGCAACTAGTGAATGTAAGCATTTTGAAATTACTTGAGCACTTAAGCATTTTAGCATTCTTAGTAATCTCACTTTCATATATGCTGCATTATCATCATAGTTTAGATTTCATTCCTTGCATGATAGCTTAGATTTGATTTCATAACTTGGTGTGAATCTTGCATTTTCATTCTTAGTCTAGATTTCATTTCAATCTAGTTAGTAATCTCTTGCATTTGTATTTTTAGAATAAGTTTTTCATTTGCATTCACCATTGTGAGATTTGGGGCAAGTTCCACATACTTGTGCTCAAATCCATCACTTCTTCATCATTTTGAATCTTGCATAATAGTGGGATTTATTGTATTGTGTTGAGAGAGTACACCCACAAACTCTCTAAGAGAAAATGAAACAAGGTTGATTGGGTGCCCTTGTTTTAGCTCATCGGAGGTTGTAGTGAAAATTTAGTTGCATTTCAATTTTATTAGCATGCTTTGATTACTTTGTATTTATTGTGTTTGCATGCTTTTGAGTTGTTGTGAAACTAAAATATATGCAATGAAAAATTCTTGTTTAACCTCTCCCAATTACTTATCCTTCTCGAGCTAATCAAAGGTAAAACATTTTGGCAATCACATCAACCAAAGACAGGGAACAATTGTTTTGGTCTCTTGAGCCCTAATATCTTTAGTCCAATTTTTCATCAGAATTACGAAAACATGATAACACATACCGACAATGGTATTGTACATCTGACAACACTATTTTTAGAATAGTTCATCTGATTCCTGTTAGAATTATGACATCCATGCAAACAAAAACTGACGACATTGTTGTACATCCGACAACACTTTCATCAAAATAGATTGTCTGATTTCTGTCAGAATTATGACACACATGCAAACAAAAAAAAATGATGCTGGTATACATCTGACATCGTTGTCATCAGAATAATCCTTCTGATTCCTATCGGAATTACAACACCAATGAAAATACAAACTAACGACGGTACTGAACTTCTGACAACACGGTTGTCGGAATAGTTCATTTGATGCTTGTTGGAATTATGACACAAATGCAAATAGAAACCGACAAAGGAGGGGTCGTAAATGTGACCTAAATTCTCCAAAAGTGGACCAATGTTGTCCAATGATGATGCTGTCAGAATGTATTTTGCAATTGTGACGACCATGGATACATTAAATATTGCAACTAAAAAATCCCAACAGCTCTTTTGGTCATAATTTTGACTAATGGAGGTTGGAATTCCAATTACCGACCGTCGTAAATTGGACCCAAATGTATTAGTGAAGGGTTGATTATGTGGGTGACTGAGTGCTTTATCATCCTCCTCTGAGAAGGATAAGTAATGGGGAGAGGTTAAATGATTCACCATGGTCTAAAATTGATCAACGTCAAGATCTTTGTGCTCATTAGTTTCTAAAAGTGTTGTCTCAAGAATCTCCTTATGCAATGGTGATGGCTTAAGAAATTCCAGAATGGAAATATGAGCAGGAGTCTATTGTAGTTGATCAACCAAGTTATAGTTCATAGCTGGGAGTGATAAAGCAATTTGTTTGGATGTAGATGGTTTGTTCTTTGGTGCACTAGTTTGTTTGGATGAAGATGCTACCCTCTTAAGAGTAACTTTAGACTGATTGTGAGTAACAAAATTGGTGGACTCGGCGTCCTTGTCTTTGGTAATGATGACATTGACTGATTGATCAATGGGTTCAAGCATGTGAATAATATTTCCAGTACTTGTGTAGGTATGGTTCACCTTAGCCCCTTGGTTTTTTGAAGACTCTCCTTTTTCATAGGAGGGTAAAGTTTGTTTTAAATCCTTATGATCATCATTCGTTCCATGTCCACCAAATGTGATAGTCTCATTGTCAATCAAGTATTGTATCACATATTTCAATTTCATGCATTCATTAGTCAAATGCTCTTTATTTTTGTGGTATTCACAGTAGTCATTATCGTTCCACCACTGGTTCCCAAGGCTTCGAATCAGGTATTGTGATAATCTTGTGAGCAACTATTGTTTTCAATGCATCTTCAAGGGGTTCTACAAGAGGAGTGAAATTGCACTTAGGTCTTGCTATCCATGGTGCCTTGTCTTTTTGCACAACTTGGGTATTCTTGGATGGATTCGTAGCATTTTCATTGAGATTAGCAGCTCAGATATATATCTAGGATATCTTGCAAATATTTTACTCCACCTTTGAAGAAACTTGACAAATGGTTTTCCGGCTTGTTGTTTAGTGTTGTACAAATTCAACATAGTGACCATATGTAAGATATTGTAAGAATAGTGTTGGATAAATTTGTGCACAAGTTCATCAAATATTTGGATACTAGGCGAGAGTTTTGTAAATCCTTCCAAAGCCTGGCCATTGAGGCTTCGTGGGAAATGTTAGGGATTTTTCTCGCAAGTATCTTTTAAAACCAATTTGAATGCTTTCTCTTGTATATTTCCAATATTATATATGCAAAAAAATCCTAATTGATGAGGATTGGATAAGATCCTCCTTCTTTTTTGAGATCCACACAATCAGGCAGGTATTACCTTTGAATGATTACTGATTTATAGTATCTATTATAGTATATTATGTCTTCTTACTAACTTGTTGAATTCCTTTTACTGTATCAATAAGTAGATAATAATGAAAATAATTATGAATAATCTGATACAAAGCTTAATAAGCCAAACTATTATCTTGACAATAGCAAATAGTAATGTAATAAGGATTCTCATCCTTCTTCCTTTTATAATTCTTTGAACTTAGGAGGGGAAACCTATTTGATTCTCTCTTGAAGGAATCAACAAACTGAATTGTATACTTTATGAATACAATTAATTATGAATGTATGCTTTCTTATGAGTGTAATGTGAATAATTGATCTTAAATAGTGGACGATGAACAATTACTAGTAAAATCATAAACTAGTTCTTGATCCTATGGGCTACAGAGTCAATCTTGAATATAAATTCCCAATTAGGTGACTAATGAAAATAAATGCAACCTAGATAGAGTGCCTTACAAAATATCCACTCAATCCTATAACTTTGTTTATTAGATCTCAATATTAGTATTCAGCTTCCTGGGATCACATGTAAGAATTATTCCTTCCTTGAAGGACCTCACAAATGATTGCACAACTACCTTGCAGTTGATGTATTTAAATGCCTTACAAATAAACACATAAAAGCTTGATCAAAGATAAAAGAGACAACACCAGATATAAAATAGAGATTCCAATGTATTTTATTAATGTCTAACTGCTTCAAAATACATTCAATAAACAAAAAGTACAGAGGCTCAAACAAAATTGTAGTAGTTTGCCTTGTAATTATATTCCATCATCTTTCAAAATGTTACAATAATCTCTATTTATATGCTAAAACCATCTTTAAATCCTTAAGAAGTAAGGATGCAACAAGCTTCGAATGGTTTTAAGACCTAACCCTAAAATATAGAAAAGACAAAGACAGGAAGGAACCAATCGGTGGATGGACAAAAATGAAGAATGAAATTTGATTTTGTTGTTTGTCTTCTTGTGATCTCTGGCACCTTTTTCTATATGTGTTCAAGATGGTTTTTGATATTTGTAGCGATACCTAGTGACCGCCATTATAGGATAATTTACACTAGTCTTCAAGATAACTAACCTTCCTGTGCTCAAAGAGCAGGTGCCATGTGTCCTCCTATTCTTCATCAATAACAACTAGATCAACAGTGACATGGTTTTTCTTCTTGGGATTTGTTAAAACATCTCATGCTATGACATCATCTTCCTTTTGCTATTCAAAGCTCTGAATGTTCTCCAATTGGGTCTTTTTCCTCTCCCACCTTGCATCTGTAATGCTTTTGACATCTCTAATGAACTTGTTGAAATCTATTTCTGCCTTAAAGGCTTCATCTAAAATCTTTTTATATCTTTCCATATCCAATTCTCCCTTGTCAGAAACATACACCTCTTTATAAGGTAGTACAGTGTCCAATTTTGAGCTCCATACCCCTAGTGGCTTGATTTGACTATCTTCTAATATTATTGAATTCACAAATCTATTGTAATCAGGCCCAAACATGTTCAATCTTGCCTCAATCTGATTTGCCTTGACTTTGAAAAAAGTACAAGGTTACCCCTATTTGTTCTATCTCCTCCCCAACTTGGGTTACTATCTTTGGCAGCTCTAATCTCAGTGGTTGCAAAGATGCTAACTGTTAGAGTTGTCATACTATAGCTAATAATTAATTTACTTAATTACTAGTCTATTATACTCTACACTTAAGTTAAACTTAGGCATCTTATAATTCTTTAGGGTTTCTTGATTCCTTTTATAAGGAATCACCTCTTTGTAATTAAAAATGGAGATATTGTTGATATTAAAATATCATTCTTTTGCATATGAACATGATGCCTCTGGCTTTTTGGCCTCCATAGTTTTCTTCCTTTCTGTTCTTTTGCTTCTTCCATGTGACAGGGTTATGCATGCAGGTGTTCTTGGGAGATTAGGATTTCTACCTAATCTAAAATGGTATCAGAGCCATCTTGCGGCTCTTTGTTCATGTTTTATTGAAGTGTTTCAGAAGCATAAGGTTTTTTGGTTTTCAAAGTTTTTTTATGTGGATTTAGAGGTGGGCTTTGTTTCTAGTTACTTTGGGCTCAAACGGACATCACCATTGAGTTTAGAGCACCCAAAAACCTTAGAATCCATATAAAACTTATCCATTTTGGACAATGTGGCTCTAAGGCAAAAAAAAAATTGGTTTCCAGTGCTGTACGGGCACAAAAATTGAGAAAAAAATTCAAAAAAAACCATTTTTAAGGTTTTTTTGGCAAAAATTTGGTGAAAACGCACCACGGCCAGTGTAAATGGAATGGCGCCACCACCGCGCCACCAACGCTCCATCGCCGCCGACCTAGCACCGCCCCGCACCACTGCGGCTAGCACTGTCGTCCGGCCCTCCACGGCCCCGCACCACTACGGCCCCCTCCACTCCACTGGCCCACTACCACCTGGCCCCCGCTGGCCCAGCTCCACCGGCCCGGCACCGCCACCTGTCTCCGCTGCCTGCGCACTGGCTAGCGGGATTTTAGCCCCACAGGCTTATCTTTGCCTAGCGGCAGTCACATTAGTGACCAAGGGCTCCACCCTCATCCCTTTGTGCGCGCCATATGCCCAAGGGCTCAGATTTTCTCAGCCCTAGGGGCTTTAAAAAAAAATTTGGTGCCCTTTTGACCCTCTAATGTTTTTTTTGCTCTAACTAGAGCAAACGGAGGTCTTTTTCTGACTTCTTTATATCGTCAGAAATCTCTTTCCAATGATAGAGTTTGGGGTTTTGGGTTTTGTTGTTTTGACAGTGTTTTTTTTTGTCAAAGTCTAATGTTTGTTTTTGCCTTTCGGGAGCCATATCTTTCTCATCCGGACTCCTTTTTTGGCAAACCAGATATCGTCAGAAAGCTGGTTCAGTGAGTTTTTCAGTGGCAGGGGTCTTTTCTCCAAATTCTTCTCTAGGTTCTCTCTCCTCTAAGTTTTTCACTTTCACACTCTGGCGGATTACTTGGGTTCTACAAGTCCTAGGATCTCTTCCTCTATTCTTCTGGCTCACTCTTCTTTTTGACTCTCTGAGCATTGTATACTTCTCTTCTATAGCATTATTTTTTTCTATAAACGCACTAAGATAAAGTGCCCGCTTCTACATATCTAGGATTTTGAGCACCTTTGCTTGTTTGTTTGTTTGTACTCGCACTCAGTTATAAAGTTCCATGGGGGGTTATGATGTTTTTCCTTATGTGCTCATCCACCTTTGTCAAGTGAGTGTAGCTTCCATGACATTTTCCCCATGCTATGTGTCTAGAAGATCATTTCTTCTGCTTCGACACCGCCCTCTATCCTGTGCTTGTACCTTCTTCTTCACTGGGTGTTCCTAATTCTTCTTCTTGCAGTTGTTTCTGGCATTACATTTTAGTGTTCCTGTCACACCTCTCCCTATTCAGCATTATGGGGGGGTTCACCTGTTGGTTCTATTGCTTCCTTGGTTCGGTTGAGTGATCTACGTATTCAATTTCTATTCCTATGTATTAGGTGGATGCAGTGGCTAGGAACCTATGCATTTCGGTGAGATGGATCATCTACTATATAGACACTCGTTCATTCCTACTCTTGGAGGTCACCTCTTCGATTGATCAGCTCTTTAGACTTTGTCTTCTCTACCTGGTCATGCACTATTTTAGTGGGGGTTCCAATAGTTAATTCTGACAGTGTTTGCAGTTTCGTGCTTCAGAGATGCTATACATGCTCTTTCTTGTTCATTTCTTTGGGACTTTTTTCCTATATTGGAGGTTCTGTTTCCTTCATCTAGCTTATCTCTTTTTGGGGTAGCATTTTTCCCATTGGGTTTTCTCTATTTCCCCGCTTTACAGAGATTTCTTGTACTTGGGTACCTGATCAGGCCTAGTTGTCGGGACCCATAGTTACTTTCTTACATTTTGTTTACATGCATTTTTACTCCTTATTTGTTTAGCTTCTCCCTAAGTTCATCTTAAGGGGGGGTGTTAGAGTTGGCATACTATAGCTAATAATTAATTTACGGAATTATTAGTCTATTATACTCTACACTTAAGTTAAACTTAGGCATCTTATAATTCTTTAGGGTTTTTACCTTTAGGGTTTCTTGATTCCTTTTATAAGGAATCACCTCTTTATAATTAAAAATAGAGATATTGTTCATAATAGAATATCATTCTTTTGCATATGAACATGATGCCTCTGGCTTTTTGGCCTCCATAGTTTTCTTCCTTTCTGTTCTTTTGCTTCTTCCATGTGACAGGGTTATGCATGCAGGTGTTCTTGGGAGATTAGGATTTCTACCTAATCTAACACTATCCTCTCAAATAATCTTTTTCTTCCTGACCATGTAGCATAGTAAGTTTTCAAAATTGAAACAAAATTGTTTACTTCCACTTGCAGGCTTGGTAATTTTCCCTAGGTACCATATACTATATCTATTTTATCTTTTATCACTTTGATCCTATGCTGCAAAATTTCCATCAATGCTCCTAAAATAACATTGTTATGCTCACTAGTCCCTTGCTCTGTCTCTACTGCAACATACTCTATTTCCTTCGGTTGAACTTTAGCATTTGTTCCTTCTTTGTGCTTTGCAGGGGAAACTTTAGGCATCTCTAGAATTTTTTGTGTTAGGTATGCTATTAGCTTCTCCTGTGCCTTGATCTTTATCAGACACAATTCCATATCCTTAACTATATCACTAGTTTCACCAGCCAATTTTTTAAATCTCTCAGACATCTGGGCAACTTTAGCTTCATTCAATTGTGCAAAATGGGTGAGAACCTAAGAAATTTCCAAGTCTCCTATGTTCTGGATAGACCAAATGATCTTGTCCCCTTCCATTTTCTCCTGTATATTCAGTAAGGATGGCTTCTGATCCTTTGGAGCTAAGCTCCACATTGCTAGGGCCTGGGATTTTGGATTATATCCAAATCCTCTTATCATTTCTCCAACCTGGACTTTTGATGATAGCTTGACATCAGGTTGCTTCCTTATCTGGTCAATTATGAAAGCTGAGGCTAAGTCCCATCCTTCCACCAACAACATTCCACTAGAATTTACCAACTGCCTATCTTCTTCTGGTGTTATTTCTTCTGAATCAAGATCATAATCTTGCAATATCAGCAAGGCCTCACTTGTTACCGGATCTCCTCCTGCCAATTCCAATTGTGCTCCCACTTGCTTCTGCTTGTTCTAGATAATAAAATCTTTAAACTCCTTAGTCTTGATAAAGTTATCAGCACTTAAGAATTGCTCTTGATGCAAAAATCTCTCATCTGTGCAGGTTAGAAGAGGCAATTCAATTTCCTCTTCATCATCTTTCTGCAACTTTTTTCCTTGTCTTATCTATTTTCCAAGTTGAAGATCATAGGCCCTATCACTAATGATGAGAGTGAAAATTCTATCCTTTTTATTTTCTTTCTTCTTATCATGAGATAGCTCCCCTGTTTCTACCCTTTGTTTCTTTAATGGGGGCTCATCAGTGACTTCAGTCTTAGGTACCTCTGTCAGGTCAATTACATTCTCTCATTCTGCTACATGTTCTTCAACAAATGGCTAATCCATTTGAGGGGGCTAGGAACTGAATAGCCTTCATCACTATCCTCCTCATATTCTGATGAAGAATGTCATTTATGGCCTTTATCCTTCACTTCAAGTGCATCCTCAAGTTGATTACATAACAAATTATAAGACCCAATCATGGCATCAAGTCTTTTCAGATATGGTAAATCTGGGAAGAAACCCCCAAAAGAGATTCCTTTCCTCTTCACTTGTCTCTCTAAATCCATTAATTCATTAAATTTATCAGCCCTTTGATTGACTTCTTCATCCTCTAGTATGTTTCTAATGAGGTCTTGTCTACACCCAAACACTTGAGGATTGGATACACTATCCAATTCTGGAAAGCACATAATTCTTGCTCCTTGGAGGTGTATTTCCACTCTTAACCAGAATTGTATTGGGTTATCTTGATTTTGATAAAACCTTTGTGGCCTCATATTTTGGCAATCCATAAGAAGAAAATTGTAATATAAAATTAAATGCATCAATATGGAATAATGCATGAATTTAAGGATTTTCTCCTTGTTTCGGATATCCACAAACCCTTGATGCATTTTTTCAATTATAAACTGAATATAATCATAGCTTGTGCTGATATGAGGGATTTGCATATCTAAGCCAATCATAAGAATATCTGCACTTATTCTCTCAGGCCCTCCATCCACTTCCAAAACTCTTCATAGTGCATAGGGAATGTACTTCATATAAAAGTTGAGGTCCTTATAATAGTAGGGAGTATTTCCTAGGATAGGTGCTATGTAATTCCTCATCTTTCTAGGCACATGATACTCCTAAATAAACTTTGATGCAATGCCAAACTCTCTTGTATATCTGGCCTCTAAAGCTTTTAAATTTATCTCTGTAGACATTGGGTAATAGACATTGAACACCTTCATGAATGAATTTCTATCTAGGGTTACGAGGTGTAAGATAAAAAAAAATGGATGAAGAATATAAAAATGGATGATGGATGATGTAAAGGTAAGAAATTGAATGTTCTATCTTACGAAAATGTAGAGGGGGGGGGGGGGGGGGAATTAAGATAGA
>MU223938.1:281266-293655 GCA_018584345.1 Thuja plicata | reverse complement strand
GAGATAGGTTAGGTTGGGGTTTAGGAGAATATTAATTAAATGAATTAAACTTATTTAATTTATTCAAAAATATAAGAATTAATTATTTAAACAATTTAATTACTTTTTAATAATTAGGGGACTATAGTTGTTTTAATTAAATTAAATAGGCTAGGGGAATGGGTTAATTCCAAGTGGGTAACTGATTTAGAGATTTATTTAATTCCTTTATAATTAAATACTATAGCCATGTTTGATTTTGATTCATTTTAATTGGTTTGAATTGATTTGAATTGTATGGCTATAATAGTGACAGGTAGTAACAGGGTTGTTTGGACATAATCGAGGGTATGATCACACTTAGGGAAAATAGGGTCCATAGTTGCAACAGACCAAACAGGTGGTTACATTTTCCCCTCTTTAAATTGATGTGCACGTATCGCATTAATTCAAAGAAAGTTTTTTTTTGACTTCGAAAAGATTGAGAATCCTATTCTTGGTTGTCGAATGAAATGTTGCTAAGATTAGTCTCACACTTGATTGAACCAAACTGATAGAATTGATCTTGAACTTGGTTGTCATCCAAAGATCAATAAAATATTTTAAAGCTACCAATTCTAAACTTGGTTGTCGTCCAAAAATTGATAATACTGATTTTGAACTTGGTTTTCATCCAAAAAGCCAGTATGAAGCTGCTAGGAGCTTTTAATAAAAATCTTCTAAAATGAGGAAACATAAGATATCCAGCTCATGAGAACCAAAGCTTTTTATCCAACAGTTCTGACTTAGTCAAGGAAATTGTCATGCCCCTAGTTTGATAACGAAGTCATTTTGATGTTGTTCTGAGAAAAAATTTAATTGATGATAGTGTGATCATGCCCCCTTGGGAACAAAATCGAAGGAAAAGAATAAATCCCTCAGTTGTAAGAACGTATCACTTGCAGGAAGCGGTGAGGTCAAGAAAGAAGTGACGAAGAAGGTGTGTTTAAAAATAAACACACGAGGACCAAGTTAATTACGTGAAAGTGGGAGTGATAAGACTGATAAAATGATGTTTAGACCAAGATGTATGATAAAAATGTGTAGTATTGACCAATGTTTGGAACAAATGAAACAAATTTGTAATTTTCAAAATTGTCGCAAAAATCACACTGTGCTGCTGAAAACATCTTAGGAACCTTCGATTTGGTTCCTGATTGATCAAAAAGAGAACATAAATAAATTTGTGGTTGTCTAGGAGGAGTTTCAGAACTCCTAAATGTCTCAAAAGACCCATATAAGCCTCCAAAATTACCATTTCACTAGTCATTTTCATTTTCCTCCATAGAAATTTAGAGAGCTCTACAAAGAAGATGGTAGTCCCTGTGAGGAAGCACCATTTTGAGATGAGCCGTCGACATCATTGTCCAGCTGACTACCCACCACCGGTAAGTGATCGATAAAATACCCTGTGAATTTTGCAATTTTCAAATTTATGCATTTTTGTGGCTTTTAGAGCTTGTTTAATTTAGAATCGCATCCGGGATTCTGGATCGCATCCTACGAGTCCCGCATCGCATTTGATTTTTCTAGATTCCCGCATCACATCCAGGATCGCATTTAGGATCGCATCCCGTATTTCAGAGATCGCATCCGGTAAACGCAGTCGCATCCTGTATTTCCAGGATCGCATCTGGTAGAAAAATTAGAACTTTAATGTGTTTGACTTGTTTGCATCCTGCAAACTATGAAATGACTTAGTTGATTAGGAATCTTCCCCTGTAATGTAGATAGGATACTGATGTATAGCCATTTTTGTCTAAAATAGGCCCAGTTTGAGGTATTCGCATTTTGTGGCACTTACCCTGCATGTGTAATTGCATTGTCTGGCCGATTGTCAGATGATGAGCTGACTACTGTGATCCGATGCAGATTACATTCTTTGATAGGTTTACCCAAGATCAGGGTAAACTGTGGGTTGTTGATTGCTCTGGCTGAGAGATGGCACTCAGAGCACAACACCTTCCACCTACTGATTGGAGAGATTATAGTGACTTCGAAGGATGTTTGGAGGATACTTCGTGTACCGATGGTTAGAAAGGAGGTTTTCTTTGAGTCTCGAGCTGGCATGGCGATTGGTGCTGCACGCAGATTCTTTCAGGATGATACCATTGACTAGAGGTATTTGTCACGGGACTATATGGTCGATCACTACGATCGATTATCTGTTTACTTAGCAGGTCTGGTAGGCGGCATCCTCATGCCAGATAGGGGCCAGCACGGGTTCATGGTCGGCTGGGTGAGTATGATTGAGTAGATGGTCATCCACCATCGGTGATTCACTTGGGGGAGTTGTATCTTAGCTCACATGTATCGAGAGCTACATGAGATTGTTTACCATTATACCTGTAGTATGACTATGGGTATACTTATTCTTTAGCTCTGGGTCTGGAAGCACATCCCTGTTACATGGCCGATTGTAGATAGGCAGAGGGCACCCAAGCAGCCCTATGTATATATGTATGTAGGACTTCTTTAGTAGCCCCATCTGGGAAAGATTGAGTACTGGTGCCGATTATTTGATGATATGATAGAGGTCGTTTGGCGACCATATCTAGATTGTGAGGTGTGGACCTCTGATGCCCGGCAGGTGCCTTATTTGTGCCAGAGCTGATATCTTATTGGCCAAACCAGATATGTTATAGAGCAGTTCATCATTACCAGAGTGTTGAGGCAGTATGGACAGAGACAGGGCAAGACAGAGGACATAGCTGTATACGCCCGGACTAGGGACGAGACATCGTTATGGGGTGCACATTTGACATATGAGACTGGTCATTAGGAGGTTTGAGATATAGTAGCAGTAGATTGGGATCTCTGTCCTGATGTAGCTGATGTAGGTGTGTTAGATGGTTACACTGCTGAGAGGCTCCAGTACCCCTTCCCTTGGTTTACTCTTTCAGAGGAGATTATTCCTTGCATAGAGGAGCCACTAGACTATGATCCTGATGATCGACCAGTCAGGGGTAGAAGAGGCAGAGACAGGGCTCCTAGTAGACATGGAGGTCATGATGGTGGTAGAGATGGTAGGCATCCTCCTCCTGATGATGGCCATGATGGAGATGACAGGGGTGGTGGTGGAGAGGCTTTTGATACAGGCAGAGCCAGTGGCAGTGGGCAGGGCAAACGATAGAGATTCATATTTGTGGCCCCTCAGAGAGATACTAGCCCATTGCTTAGAGGAGAGAAACAGCGACAGAGGTGACAGGGGTCATAGGATCAGGATGTTGGTAGAGATGGAGATCCACTATTAAGATGCGAGAAGGAGAGAGAGCGGCTCCGAGCTAGGATCACTGCTTTGGAGGATAGAGTCACTACTGCCAATGCTTTACTGGCAGATAGGGATCTACGGCTTGAGCGGCTGAGAGCAGAGAGAGATGCACAGGCCTGGATAACAGTCCATCAGGGATAGAGGGATACATATTATTATGCCCTATATCATGCAGTAGTTCTAGAGGGGCAAAGAGAACCTTCATTCTCTCGAGTGGCTCAGCATTCAGAGGGGACCATGCTGCCTCCAGTAGCTCCTTTTGCACCACCTCCTCCTCCTCCTCCTGACCAGGGAGAGGGGGTGGGACAGAGTTGATTTGTATCATTATGACATGTATATTTTGAGATCATATTTGTATATTTGGATCTTGCTGAGATCCCCTCTTTTGTATATCTGGATCCTTCTGAGATCCATTTTTGTAGATGACATTCATACATGTATATCTGATTCATTTTGGCGCACTGATACATTGATACTCCTTATGCTCACTGACTCACTGATACTTTTTATGCTCACTGATTCACTGATACTCTTTATATTTGATCTGTACCATGTTATGATGATATATATCTGATGCAGCTTCTTGATTTTGACATGTTTCATGAGTTCTTTTTGCTTTCATAAATGTGGTAAATGTATCTTTTGCACATGTGATGATATCTTGGTCTCTTGATGAGTTAGTTTGTAGATGATAACATCATTTTATGATTGGATGTGATGATTCTTTACTGATATAAATATGTTTTAAATGACACTTATGTGAAAATACAAATGTATGTTTCTATTGATTTTCCAGTTATGCAAAATAGATGTATGGATGCACTTTATGATGAAAATGCAAGACATGAATGCTTTATGTTTGTATTTTCCTGTTTCTTCTTTTCAATGAATGCAAAATGTATGCTATGGATGTGCAACGATATTCAATATCAGTAATATGGATGATGTAATTGACTTGATTGTTAGAAGAATATAGAAACCATTTTTGAGCACAACATTCCTTATGTTGTTATATCTTTTATAAATGCACCACGCAATCTCTAAATGTAGCTATATGAAGACTCTTAGGACTTGTCACTGATTAACAGATTTTTGCAACATTTTTATCATCATTGGGCATTTTTTGGAACGGACCACCTAATAGTACAACCATCACTAATAACCACTGATATTATGATAATATGAATACTATGTTTTATTAGAATGTCAGAAATAGAGTTAGGCATCAAGGCATAGAAGCCAGGATAACAAAATAGTCAC
This sequence comes from Thuja plicata, assembly GCA_018584345.1. Taxonomy (NCBI): domain Eukaryota; kingdom Viridiplantae; phylum Streptophyta; class Pinopsida; order Cupressales; family Cupressaceae; genus Thuja; species Thuja plicata. The sequence goes on along the minus strand of MU223938.1, from coordinate 289,106 downwards.
CTTACTTTTAATATACCAGATTCTGATTAAGGCAAGATATTGGACCCGCAATGACCTTGAAAATTCATATCCTTGGGTAAATTATGATTCGTATACCTTAGTGAGAATCTGGATCAGAAAACAAACAAGGAAAATTGTTTCAACCTCACCATAGTTTGCCCATAACAAAGATCGAGATATATGTGGCTATCCACCCATAGTAGCAGCTCTTACCATAAACATCCAAGTTAGGTGAAATTCATAGGATCATTTGGAACAATCACCATATGCAGAAAATCAAGATAACATTATGCCCCCCTATCCTTGTGACTCTTTATCTTTGCGCAGATGTCATTGAGTAACTTAAGAAGACATAATAAATCATCAATTGAGAATCAATCAAATAAAATTTATAATTACTTAGATGCCCCTAGTTGAAAACATCATCAGGACATAAAAGAATCATAATCAAACCGATAGCAAATTGTGTGTTTAAGTAGTATTTGTTCATTCATATGCCAAACACAGTAGAGATTCATCAATCAGAAAATTTTAATACAAGCAATATGGTGTTCCATGTCTATGCATTAATAGGATAATTCGTTCATGTTTGCGATCCAATACAACCTCGTAGGAACTATGTTAATGTAAATGCCATGTCTGGATATGTTTTGCAAAGACACCCTTGTTTTGGAAAGTGACATTATTTTGCATGTATCAAGAAACATTCCGTTCGTGAGGCAAACCATCCTAGAGCGACCTAGCAACCACAACTGACTATTCCCGCAAGGATGCCCCAGTGTAGAATGAAATATTCCTAAGACGTAAAGATAGACAAATCCCAAGCGAGGATAAGATAGTCATTTAGGAAGATGAAGTCAGCGTATGAGCACGGGTAAAATTGTGAAGGCCTAGTATCAGTAGTGCATTGATAGATGGAGCGCAAAACACAAGTGACGCCTGATTGCCAGGTTTTTACCACTTGACAAGATTCTTTTCTTTCTTTTTGCCACCAAGATGCCTATTTTACCAAGTGCTCATCAAGGCACTTTTTCCTTTTCCAAATTTTTTTGCTATTTTTTCTTTTTTGAATGTTTTTGCAGTATCAAGGCGCCTGTTTACCAGGTTTTCACCAAGGATACCCTTTTTGAAGGACCTTTTCCATTGTTTTTAGATTTCTTTAGGATCAATTTTTTGAATGTTTTTGGTATTTTGCAAGAACTATTTGATGTATAGGGTCTGCTAGTCAAACATTAAGCGTAGAACTGCTTCAAATGTAGAGTGTTGATAGGATCTGGAAGAACGTCACCTTCAGGTGTAGCTAACTGATGTGTGTGTGTATTTGAGAACCTGTTAAGAAAGACATAAACACTCAATAAGTCATTGCATTAGCTTGAAAGGTTAGATAAAGCATACAAAACCCACTAATATTGACCTATTGCCTGCTAACTAGGAAGAGTGTGATTAGTAACATATTAGCCCTCAAAATATGCTACAATCAGTGATGAATACAACCTAGCATGAAGGATTTTTAGATTAAAAACAAACTAAAAAGATGATAAACAAGCATTCTAGCTCTAAGCATGTGAATAATAACAATGTAAAAGCATGGAATAAGAAGTGAAATACTAGTCTAGGATTAATCCATCAACATAAGAATGTAATTAAAATCTAAGGTGAAGGCTTATTCAAAATTGGCTTCTATTTATAGAAGAATGGGAGAAAGAGCGAGAGGGGGGACAAGGTGAATTTATGAGGTAGGAGACTCATAAATGGAGATGTAAGAACCATTAATGCCCAAGGCATTAATAAGGCATGAAAGAGACATAGGCTTAAGGCATCTTTCATTAATAAGGCATTAATGAAGGCCTTAAAGAAGCAAGGGAGGATGTAAGAGGTTGGCTTGAGAAGGTGGACCTTAAGAAAGTCCATCTTGAGAAAGTGGACTTTCTCAAGTGGGTTGAGTTGCTAAGCATTCCTTAATGGAATGTGACAACATTAGGAGGTGGGTTAGGACTAGAATGAGGATTAGAATTAGATTAGCAAGGGTGAATGGGTTGAGAAGGGTTAGAACCCAGGGTAAAGTGGTTGAGATAGGTTAGGTTGGGGTTGAGGAGAATATTAAATTAAATGAATTAAACTTATTTAATTCATTCAAAAATAGGAAACTAATTATTTAAATAATGAAATTGCTTTTTAATAATTAGGGGACTATAGCCATTTTAATTAAATTAAATAGGCTAGGGGAGTGGGTTAGTTGCAAGTGGATAATTGATTTAGGGATTTATTTAATTCCTTTATAATTAAATACTATAGCCGTGTTTGATTTTGGTTTGATTTAATTGGTCTAAATTGATTTAAATTGTATGGCTCTAATAGTTAATATAATTTAGTGATAAAAATCACCTAGGACATTAAATAGATTTGAAAAATTATGCCGAGCAGTAACAGGGTCGTTTGGACATAATCGAGGGTATGATCACACTTAGGGAAAATAGGGTCCATAGTTGGAATAGACCAAATTCAGATAGTTACATTTGCCCCTCTTTGAATTGATGTGCGAGCAGCGCATTGATCCAAAAAATTTTTTTGATTTTGACTTCAGCGAGATTGAGAATTCCGTTCTTGGTTGTCGAATGAAATGTTGATGAGATAAGTCTCGCACTAGATTGAACCAAACTGATAGAATTTATTTTGAACTTGGTTGTCATCCAAAGATCAATAAAATATTTTAAAAAGACCAATTATGAACTTGGTTGTCGTCCAAAAATTGATAATACTGATTCTGAACTTGGTTGTCATTCGAAGATCAGTAAGAAGCTGCCAGGAGCTTTAATAAAAATCTTTTTTTTTTTTTAAATGAGGAAACATAAGATATCACCTTATGAGAACCAAAGCTTTCTATCCAACATATCCAACTTTAGTTAAGGAAACTGTTATGCCCCTAGTTTGTTTGATAACGAAGTCATTTTGATGTTGTTTCACGCAAAAATTTAATTGATGATAGTGTGATCATGCCCCCTCGAGAATAAAATTGAAGGAAAAGAATAAATCCCTAAGCTGAATGAACATATCACTTGCAGGAAGCGGCGAGGGCAAGAAAGAATGGAGCAGAAGAAGTGGAAAAAAAAAGGTGTGATTAAAAATAAACACACGAGTACCAAGTTAATCACATTTGAAAAGGTGAGTTCAATTTTTTTCCTGATAGATCAAATATTTTGGGAATCAGTAATATCAATAATATAGCTGATGTAATTAAATTGGATTTTTGGAAGAAGATAGAAAGCATTTTTGAGCTCAAAATTCCTTATGCTATTATTTCATTTATAAATACATCATGCAAGCTCTAAATGCAGCTATATGCATACTCTTAGGACTTGTCACTGATTAGAAAATATTGCAACATTTTTATCATCATTGGGTAGTTTTGGAACGGATACCATCGAATAGTACAACCATCACTAATACCCACTGATATTATGATAATATGAATACTATATTTTATTGAAATGTTAGAAACAGACTTAGGCACCAAGGCATAGAAGCTAGGATAACAAAATAGCCACCTTCCTTTTAATATACTAGTTTCTGAGTAAGACAAGATATTGGACCCGCAATGACCTCAAAAATTCATATCCTTGGGTACATTATGATTTGTATACCTTAGTGAGAATCTGGATCAAAAAAATAGACAAGAAAATTGTTTCAAACTCACCATAGTTTACACATAACTAAGATCGAGATATATGCGACTATCCAACCATAGTGGCAGCTCTTACCATAAACATCTAAGTTAGGTGAAATTTATAGGATCATTTGGAACAATCACCATACACAGAAAATTAAGAAAATATTATGCCCCCAATCCTTGTGACTCTTTGTCTTTGTGCAGACGTCATTGAGCAACTAAGGAGACATAATAAATCATCAATTGAGAATCAATCAGATAAAATTTATAATTACTTGGATGCCCCTAATTGAAAACATCATCAGGACATTAAAGAATCATAATCAAACCATTAGCAAAATGTGTGTTAATTAGTACTTTGTTCATCCATACCTCAAACACAGTAGAGATTCATCAATCAGCAAATTAGAATATAAGCAATATGGTGTTCCATGTTTGTGCCTTGATAGGATAATGCGTTCCTGTTTGTGATCTAGTATAGCCTTGTAGGAATGTTGTGAATGTAAATGTCATGTCCCATGTTATGAAAAGACACCCTTGTTTTGAAAAGTGACATTGTTTCGCATGTGTTAAGAAACATTGTGTTTGTGAGGTAAACCAGCCTAGAGAAACCTAGCAACCGCAACTCACTATGCCAACAAAGATGCCCCCAGTGTAGAATGACTTATTCCTAAGACGTAAAGATAGACAAATCCCAAGCGAGGACAAGATAGTCATGTAGGAAACATGAAGTCAACGTATGAGCACAGAAAAAATAATGAAGGTCTAGTATCAGTAGCGCATTGATAGATGGAGCACAGAACACAAGTGATGCTTGATTGCCAGGTTTTCACCACTTGGCAAGATCTTTTCTTTGTTTTTGCTACCAAGATGCCTGTTTTACCAGGTACTCATCAAGACACTTTTCTCTTTTTCAATTTTTTTGCTATTTTTTATTTTTTTAATGTTTTTATAGTATCAAGGCGCCTGTTTACCAGGTTTTCACCAAGGATACCCTTTTTCAAGGACCTTTTACACTATTTTTTGGATTTCTTTAGGATCAATTTTCTAAATGTTTCTGGTATTTTGCAAGAACTATTTGTTGTACAGGCTCTACTAGCCAAACATTAAGCGTAGAATTGCTTCAAATGTAGAGTGTTGATAGGATCTAGAAGAACGTCTCCCTCAAGTGTAGCTAATTGATAAGCTACAATCCCAAAAGTAGCAGTGACAACATAAGGTCCCAGCCAGTTAGGTTCAAACTTTCCTTTCTGCTCTCTATTAGGCTGGTTCTTAGGATTCTCCTTGAGGACAAGATCTCCTACCTCAAACTTGTGTGATTTGACCTTCTTGTTGTAACATTTGGACATTCTCGCTTGGTACACTTTGAGGTGATCGAACGCTTGTTGTCTGCGCTCATCTAGTGGGTCCAGAGAATTTACCCGATCAATGCGATACTACTCATCAGTAACCATTCCTTGTAATGATATCTGCAAAGATGGGATTTCAACCTCAATAGGTAATACTTCTTTAGCGCCATAGACTAGAGAAAATGGCGTGGCTCCAGTTGGTGTTTGGATGCTTGTTCTGTAGGCCCATAGTGTCGGATTCAGTTGTAGATGCCAGTCTTTGCCAGACTTGCTTACAATTCTATGTAGAATCTTGAGAATATTTTTGTTTGATGCCTCAGCCTGTCCATTACCTTGAGGATAATAGATTAAGGAGCAATGTTGAGTAATATGGAACTGTTCACAGAGGTCATCAATGTCTTGATTTTTAAATTGGCCCCCATTGTCTGTCACAATTAAAGAGGGTATCCCATATCTACAAATAATGTAGTTCAGAATGAACATAGCCACCTGTTTGCCAGTGGCTTTGATTAGCGGCATGGCTTCGAACCACTTTGTGAAATACTCAATGGCCATAATGATGAACTTGTGTCCATTTGAAGAGTTGGGATATATTTGTCCAACCAAGTCAAAGGCCCATTGCTAAAATGGCCAATGTGTTATGAAGGGTATGAGTTCTCTGGCAGGAGCATGTATAAGGTTTCCATGTGTCTGGCATTTAAGACATGCTTTGGAAAATTGAATAGCATCTTTCTCTATGGTAGGCCAATAATAACCTACTCTGAGCAGTTTTTTAGCTAATGAAAAGTCATTCGAGTGTGATCCACATACACCTTCATGGACGTCTTTTAAAGCTAGATCAGACTCTTCAAGTTCTAAACACCGAAGAAGTGTACCATCAAGACTACATCGATATAGGTTGTTATTTATGAGGATGTAACACAATGTTGTCCTAATCAGGGATCTTTTCTCATTTCTAGATAGATTGGCGGGAATGGTTTGGTCAAAAAGGTAAGCAATGATACTGGCATACCGAGATTGATCTGGGGTAGTCAAGGTACATATTACCTGGTATTCAGGGTTAACAAAGGTAGGATGGGATATTTCTTCCACCAAGAAGTCATAGCGGAATTGATGTTCTTCCAGTTGTAACATGGATGCCAGGGTAGCCATAGCATCTACAGCTTTATTCTCTGATCTTGGTATCTGTTGGAAGGTGATGAAGACAAAGTACTTCTTCAGATCCTCAACTAGTTGTTTGTAGGGCATCAATTTTTCATCTTTTGTTTGATACTCCCCATTGACTTGATTGATAATTAGTTGGGAGTCACCATACACGTGTAACTTAATGATCTTCCATTCCATAGCTAGCTTGAGGCCATTGACTAATGCTTCATATTCTGAGATATTTTTGGTGCATTGAAACATCAATTTGTAAGATTTGGGAATCTTATATCCTTGTAGAGTTACGAAGAGGACCCCTGCTCCAGATCCTTGTTGAGTGAATGAACCGTCAAAGTACATCTTCCATGGATGTTTAGTGAGATGCATGATTGTTTCATCAGGGAATTCAATTAGTAAAGGTTCATCATCCTGAAGTGGTGAATCAACCAATTGATCTACAAGTACCTGTCCTTTGATAGCTCTCCGTTCTACATATTCAATATCAAACTCGCTTAGAATTAGGACCCATTTTGCCAAATGTCATGTTAATGTTGTTCTACTCAAAAGATACTTTAGAGGGTCTATCTTAGCAATGAGCTTCACTGTATGAGAGAGCATGTAGTGTCTCAATTTATGTGATGCGAAGATGATTGCTAAGCATGCTTTTTCAATAATGCTATAATTGAGCACATAAGTAACTAGGGTTCTACTAATGTAGTAGATAACTCTTTCTTTCTTTGTTTTATCCTCTTGTGCCAGTAATACTCCTAGGGATGTAGTTGTAGCCAAAATGTATAGGAGCAAAGGTTTTCCATGAATAGGTGCCATAAGAATAGGTGGAGTAGCCAGGTACCCCTTCAATTCTCTAAAGTTTGCTTCACAGTGTTCATCCCAGTTGAATGTAACCCCTTTGTGTAGTAACTTAGTGAAGGATTGTGCCTTATCTGCAAGTTGAGACATGAATCTCCTGATAGACTAGAGTCTCCTTTGTAACATCCTCATTTGACTGATATTACATGGAGGAGTCTGTTAGGGATTTTTCTTGTATGAACCATAGTTCTTGAAATAACTATTTGAACACCATGCCTTCTAATACTGATTCAGAGACAAGAAAAGCCTAATTTCTAAGGACTGGATAAGGTCCTTCTTCATTTTTTAGCTCCACATATACTCAGGAAGGTTTTACCTTTTATGATTGTTGTTTACATAGTATGTACTAATGTGGACACTGATTTTCTATGTACCTTTGTTAAACCAATTGATAAATCACCTTGCAAATGACCAAGCATAATCAGATGAAAGATTTAACCATACAAACTTATGGTTTTAAATATAGAAAAAACCAGTGATACAAGGATTTTCGTCGTTCTTCCTTTTATTGTAGGAGGGATAACCTAATGATCCACTCTTCAAGGAATCAAAAAATTGAATAGTATCCTACTGATACAAATCCTTATGAGTTCAGCTCATTTTTTCTCAGTAAAAAAAGTATTTTTAATTGAAATAATTTTGATATTGGATGAGGAACAGACTGCAAACTATACTCAAGACCAATGCCTATCCCTTGGGCAAAGAGTCAATGAAAACATGAATCAACAGAGATAAACTAATAGAGATACTATAGAGTGCCTTACAAACTACATGCAGCTGAGATAGAGTGCCTTACAAACTATCCTCTCAT
>MU223938.1:255292-266922 GCA_018584345.1 Thuja plicata | reverse complement strand
GAATATCCAATTAATTAAATAAATATGACCTCATAATTGATTTTTCTCAATTATCTGAATATTAAATTCAAATATTTGAAAAGAGGATATTTATTTAATAATTAAATATTATTTAATTCCTTTTCATCTGTCTCAGCTAAAGAGGGTGAATTTAATTCAATTAAAGTGCTAGAACTTTATAATTAAATTAATTCGATCATAGGATTTGTTTAGCCAAAGAGATATCTAGGAATTAAATATGATGTATGATTAATATAGATTTAGGATTTTTTGTATTTGACACTCAGGTCGAGTAGAGTCAGTGAAAACTCAGAATTTGCCTAGTATAATAAGACTTTGATAATTTAGAAGAATGACAAATGCAACAAAATTGGTTAGGGTTGCAAGATGCCAATTTTGGGGTGTTACACTATCCATTGGAGGTGAATCTAGATCAAAAAGGAAACTGCGAGAAGTTTCTCCTTGAAAGTGTGGTGTTTTAGGAGGCACTTTTGATCCTTTAGTTGTGTACTTGTTGCGTCTGGTGTTAACTATGAAGTGTGTTTCTCAACTTTGTTAACATTTTCCAATAGTGCAAGTAAGGATTTCAAATTGTTCAAGTGGGCATGTCTAGGTAGAAGTAAGTGTTTGTTGTTGGTGGATGTAAATGATTCTAGCATCAAAGGGTTAGAATGCCATGATAGTGAGATGGGAACCAAGTTGTTGATAGAAAATAGGTAGACCACACGTATTGAACTGATTGTGAAAGACTGACTAAGCATGCAAGGTGGACGTTTCGAAAGTGTTTTGAAATAACAACAAGGAGACCAGAAGAGACAACAGGAACCAGCTAAAGAGCAAAAAGGGTATCCTAATCAACTGAGACTTCCTAAAAAAAACTCTTACAAATGCCCACTGTCCTGAATGCAAACTCCCAGATACGAACCTCTGATGGTACCAGATACAATCCTAGAATTTGGATACGACTTCTTGCTGACCAAATGCGATCCTATATACCAAATACGTGTTAAATTTGAGAAAGACAAATCTACCCAAGAACACCTGCATGCATGACTGTCACAAGAAGAAGCAAAATACAGAAGACAGAAGAACAACTATGGCGGCCAAAAAGCCAGAGACATGAAATTCATGTTGACAGAATAAAACTTCTATATTATCAACAATAATGAATACAAACTCCTTCTCCTTAATGAAAACTAAGAGGTGAATCCTTATAAAAGGAATCACAAAACCCTAAAAGGGAAAACCTAAGATTAGCTTAAGCAACTAGGGTGAATAGGTGGGTTAGTAATTAGATCATAATGATTTAATTAATAACCCGATAGACTATTACTCTAACACCCCCCCTTAAGATAAGCTTAGGGAGAAGAAAAACCTAGGAAACTACTACAGAAAGCAGGAAAGATGGGTCCCGAAAACAAGGCCTGATCAGGTACCCAAGAACAAGAAAATAAACTAGATGAAGGAAACTAAGCCTTCAATCTAGGGAAAGTCCTAGAGAGAGGAACAAGAATGAGCAAGAAGCATCTCCGAAGCATGAAACTATAAACTCTGTCAGAGGAGACTGTTGGAACCCCCACTGAAGTGCATGACCAGGTAGAGAAGATAATGTCTGAAGAGCTGATCAATCAAACCAGGAAGCAATAGAACCAACAGGTGAACCCCCCCATAATACTGAATAGGGAGAGGTGACAGGAACACTGAAATGCAATGTCAGATCTGGAGAAGAAAGAACCAGGAACACCAACAGTGCAACAGAAGTACAAACATAGGATAAAGGGCAGTTTCACCGACACACAACATGGGCTAATTTCATGGAAGGTACACTCACTTGACAAAGGTAGATGTGCCTAAAATGACATAAATATCATAACCCCCCATGGCACTTTATAATAGAGTGCAAGTACAAAAACCATACAAGGTGCTTGAAATCTCAGAAATGTAGAAGTAGACACTTTATCTTAGTGTGTTTACAGAACAAAGATGCATCAGAAGAAGCATACAAGCTTAGAAGTCAGAAAGAAGAGTGAGCTAGAATATCAGAAGAAGAGATCCCAAGACCTATAGACCCAAGCAATCCACCAGAGTGCATAAACTGTCAAACTCAGAAGAAAGAAACCTGAAGCAGAATCTGAAAAAAATACCCTTACAACTAAATAGTTCACTGAACCAGCTTTCCGACGATATCTGGTTTGCCAAAAATGGAGTCCGGATGAGCCAGATATGGCTCCCGGAAGGAAAAACAAATATCAGACTTCAACAGAAAAAAATGTTGTCAAAATAGTAGACCCAAAATTCCTAATCACCATAGTCGAAAAGAGCTTGGAAAGAGCTTTCCGACGATATAATGAAGTCCAAAAAAGGCCTCCGTATGCTCCAGATAGAGCCAAAAAGGTGATAAGGGCTCAAAAATGCCCTAAAGGCCTGGTTTTAAGCCCCAGGGGCTAAAAAAAATAGGCCCCCGGGCGCATGGCGCGCTCAGGGGCTAAGCCTGGTCTCCTGGTCTACCATATGACTGGCGGCCATGCAAAAAATCCTGCGGGGGCTATCAACAAAGCCCAGGTGGAGCGAAGCGGAGGGCGCCGGGCAGAGCGGCGCGGGCCGGGCGGGGCGGAGGCCACGGGGGCGGTGCGGAGGCTGGAGTGGTGGGGTAGGCCGTAGGGGCGGCGGTGCAGAGGCGGCGGAGGGCCAGTGGCGGCAGGGCTGGGAGGAGCAGGGGTCAGCGGAGCCGCATAGCAATGCGCAGCTGGAGGAGCCAGCGGGGGGCACTGCCGGCGGGGCCGGGCAGCAGTGGGGCGGTGGCGAAGCGCCGGTGGCACAATTCCAAAACACTAGCCGCGCTAAAAAAAAACTGAAAACCTTTTAAAAAATGGTTTTTTTATTTTTTTCCTCGGTTTCTCTGCCCGTACGGCACTGGAAACTAATTTTTTTTTGCCTCGGGGCCAAGTTGTCCAAAATGGACAAACTTTATATGGATTCTAGGGTTTTTGGGTGCTCTGAGCGCAACGGTAATGTCTGTTTGGGCTCAAAGTGAACAAAAACAAAGGTCCCCCCTAAATCTACATAAAAACCTTCTGAAAAAACTATAAAACCTTCAGCTTCTGATGGACTTCCACAAAACACGAACAACTAGCTGCAGAATGGCTCTGATACCATGTTAGATTTGAGAAAGACAAATCTACCCAAGAACACCTGCATGCATGACTGTCACAAGAAGAAGCAAAATACAGAAGACAGAAGAACAGCTATGGTGGCCAAAAAGTCAGAGACATGAAATCCATGTTGACAGAATAAAAATTCTATATTATAAAGAATAATGAATACAAACTCTTTCTCCTTAATGAAAACTAAGAGGTGAATCCTTATAAAAAGAATCACGAAACCCTAAAAGGGAAAACCTAAGATTAGCTTAAGCAACTAGAGTGAATAGGTGGGTTAGTAATTAGATCATAATGATTTAATTAATAACCCGATAGACTATTACTCTAACAATACGAACCTAGATACTAAATGTGACTCAGAAAAAATAGGATACGATCTTATGATATCTTTGTCAATTTGGGTCAGTTTTAAAAAATTTGTTTTTGAAGTGCGTGAAGTTGCTTGTTTCTAGATTGCATCAAGAGGGTTTGTAAGACATGAAAAATACTTGTACTCCAGGGTTTGAAATTTGTTGATTGTTTTGAGGAGTTTTATCTTTTTAATGATCTTTAGGACATGTCAAACAGTTTTGCATTGTTAATAGGGTGAAACAAACACTCTTTTTGTCCTATTTTCTAGGTGGAGGATAAAAATCTTTGCTCATTGATTCAGGTACACACTCAATTGCTAATCAAAATATAGCCATCACCAAGCATGCAATGGCTCCAGTCATGATGTTGTATTAGCTGACTCCAAAAGCAAGTGAGGGCACAATATGACGAGTGTCTTGGGGCAATTACTTTTTGCCTTGCACAAAGATTATCACTCTTTCAGGGATGAATCAAGTATTCTTTCAGTTGAAGTTGTTGTAGATTATTGGGCAATCTGTTTAAAATTGTCTCCCATAGAATTGCACAAGGAAAAATTGAGGTGTATAGCCCTATGAGTACCTGAATATATATAGTCTCGCAAGCAAGATTCAAGCAGCTCCGCTGTATATATACCCCGATATGTTCAAGGAATGATGTCAAAATTCTAAGAACAAAACCAGTTCCATCTTCCGAGGCTTTGGCCTACAAGGAAGCAACTATTTATAGTGAGTTGGAAGGGTCAGCGTAAGACCTGTCCTCACTTGGATCGTTCCCGAGAGATTTTTTCCTCAATCGGCAGGCCCTCTACTGTTTAAATGATATGTAACCAGGATTGGCGAGCTTTGGATGTCTGGATTTCTGATTCTTCTGAGGAAGAAGAGCATACTCTCCTAATCTAAGTTGTTTTCTCCCAAAGCACTTAAAATAGAGTTCATTCCCTCAAGTTATGTTGAGCTCTATTTAATTGTTCCTATTTTAAAGAAAATAGGATGCTTGAAAGGGAAATTTTGACTTGTTCAATTACCACAATGATTTAATGATTTGTGTTGTTCAATTTCAAATCCAAAAAGAATTAAGCGATTGAACTTGTTTAATTAATCCCACATATTTAGTGCTTTGTTTTGTTCATTTACTGTTTCCAAATTTAGACGATGTGTTTCCTTTGTTTATTTATCCCTAATTTCATCACAAATGATAAGACAACGTCTGACTTTCTAATTTTCCTCAAGAGGAAAAGAGCATATTATTTGGTTGTTTTAGCAAGTGGAGAAATGGTTTTAAATTTGGAAAGCAAGAAAATAGAAGTCAAGATAGGGGTTGGCAACAGCATAAGAATGTAATTGAAATCTAAGGTGAAGGCTTATTTACTCTCAAAACTGGCCTCTATTTATAGAAGAATGGGAGAGAGAGAGAGGGGGGACAAGGTGAATTTATGAGCTGGGAGACTCATAAATGGAGATGTAAGAACCATTAATGCCCAAGGCATTAATAAGGCATGGAAGAGACATAGGCTTAAGGCATCTTTCATTAATAAGGCATTAATTAAGGCCTTAAAGAAGCAAGGGAGGATGTAAGAGGTTGGCTTGAGAAGGTGGACCTTAAGAAAGTCCATATTGAGAAAGTGGACTTTCTCAAGTGGGTTGAGTTGCTAAGCATTCCTTAATGGAATGTGACAACATTAGGAGGTGGGTTAGGACTAGAATGAGGATTAGAATTAGATTAGCAAGGGTGAATGGGTTGAGAAGGGTTAGAACCCAGGGTAAAAGTGGTTGAGATAGGTTAGGTTGGGGTTGAGGAGAATATTAATTTAAATGAATTAAACTTATTTAATTTATTCAAAAATAGGAAACTAATTATTTAAACAATGAAATTGTTTTTTAATAATTAGGGGACTATAGCCATTTTAATTAAATTAAATAGGCTAGGGGAGTGGGTTAATTGCAAGTGGATAATTGATTTAGGGATTTATTTAATTCCTTTATAAGTAAATACTATAGCCATGTTTGATTTTGGTTCAATTTAATTGGTCTGAATTGGTTTAAATTGTATGGCAATAATAGTTAATATAATTTAGTGATAAAAATCACCTAGGACATTAAATAGATTTGAATAATTATGCCAAGCAGTAACATGGTTGTTTGGACATAATCGAGGGTATGATCACACTTAGGGAAAATAGGGTCCATAGTTGGAACAGACCAAATTCAAGTGGTTACAACTGATAAGCTCCATTCCCAAAGGTAGCAATGATAACATAAGGTCCCAGCCAGTTAGGTTCAAACTTTCCTTTCTACTCCCTGTTAGGCTGGTTTTTAGGATTCTCCTTGAGGATGAGATCTCCTACTTCAAATTCGTGTGGCTTTACCTTTTTGTTGTAACCTTTGGACATACATGCTTGATACACTTTGAGGTGATCAAACGCTTGTTGTCTGCGCTCATCTTGTAGGTCTAAATAACTCACCCTATCTATGCAGTACTACTCATCAGTAACTAGTCCATGTAAAGAAATCCGCAAAGATGAGATTTCAACCTCAATAGGTAGTACTCTCAACGCCATAGACTAGAGCAAATGGCGTGGCTCTAGTTGGTCTTTTCATGCTTGTTCTATAGGCCCATAGTGCTGAATTTAGTTGTAGATGCCAGTGTCTGCCAGACTTGCTTACAATTCTGTGTAGAATCTTGAGAATATTTTTGTTTGATGCCTCATCCTATCCATTACCTTGAGGATATAGATTGAGGAGCAATGTTGATTAATATGGAACTATTCACAAAGGTCATCAATGTCTTGATTTCTAAATTGGTCCCCATTATTTGTTACAATTAAAGAGGGTATCCCATATCTATAAATAATGTAGTTCAGAATGAACATAGCCACCTGTTTTCCAGTGGCTTTGATTAGCGGCATGGCTTTGACCCACTTAGTGAAATAATCAGTGGCTAAAATGATAAACTTGTGTCCATTTGAGGAGTTGGGATATATTTGTCCAACCAAGTCAAAGGCCCATTTTTGAAATGGCCAATGTGTTATGAAAGGTATAAGTTCTCTGGCAGGAGCATGGATAAGGTTTCCATGTGTTTGGAATTTAAGACATGCTTTTGAAAATTGAATAGCATCTTTATCCATGGCAGGCCAATAATAGCCTACTCTGAGTAGTTTCTTAGCTAATGAAAAGTCGTTCGAGTGTGATCCACATACACCTTCATGGACATCTTTTAATGCTAGATCGGACTCTTCGAGTTTTAAACACCGAAGAAGTGTACCATCGAGACCGCGTCGATATAGGTTGTTAGTTATGAGGATGTAACACGATGCTATCCTAATCAGGGATCTTTTCTCATTTTTGGATAGATTAGCGGGAATGGTTTGGTCGAAAAGGTAAGCAATGATACTTGCATACCCAGATTGATCTGGGGTATTCAAGGTACATATTATCTGGTATTCAGGGTTAGCAAAGGCAGGATAGGATATTTCTTCCACCAAGAAGTCATAGCGGAATTGATGCTCCTTAGCTGTAACATGGATTCCAAGGTAGCAAGGTAGCCATAGCATCTGCAGCCTTGTTCTCGGATCTTGGTATCTGTTGGAAGGTGACGAAGACAAAGTACTTCTTTAGATCATCAACTAGTTTCTTGTAGGGCATCAACTTTTCATCTTTTGTTTGATACTCCCCATTGACTTGATTGATAATTAGTTGGGTGTCACCATACACGTGTAACTCAATGATCTTCCATTCCTAGCTAGCTTGAGGTCGTTGATCAATGCTTCATATTCTAAAAAATTTTTGGTGCATGGAAACATCAATTTGTAAGATTTGGGAATCTTGTATCCTTGTGGAGCTATGAAGAGGACCCCTACTCCAGACCCGCATTGAGTGAATGAACTGTCAAAGTACATTTTCTAGGGATGTTCAGTGAGATGCATGATTGTTTCATCAAGGAATTCAATTAGTAAAGATTCACCATCCTAGAGTGGTGAATCATCCAATTGATTTGCAAGTACCTATCCTTTGATGGCTCTTCATTCTACATATTCAATGTCAAACTCACTGAGAATTAGGACCCATTTTGTCAAACGTCCTGTTAATGTTGTTTTGCTCAAAAGATACTTTAAAGGATCAATCTTAGTAATGAGCTTCACTATATGAGAGAGCATGTAGTGTCTCAATTTTTGTGATGCGAAGATGACTGCTAAGCATGCTTTTTCAATAATGCTATAATTGAGCTCATAAGTTACTAGTGTTCTACTAATGTAGTAGATAGCTTGTTCTTTCTTTGTTTCATCTTCTTGTGCTAGTAAGACTCCCATGGATGTAGTTGTAGCTGAAATGTATAGGAGTAAGAGTTTTCCATGAATAGGCGCCATAAGAGTAGGTGGAGAAGCTAGGTACCCTTTCAATTCTCTGAATTTTTCTTCACAGTGTTCATCCCATTTGAAGGTAACCCCTTTATGTAGTAGCTTAGTAAAGGGTTGTGCCATATCTACAAGTTGGGACATAAATCTCCTGATAAAATAGAGTCTCCCTTGTAGCATCCTCATTTGACTGATGTTACGTGGAGGATCCATCTCTAGAATAGCCTTTACCTTTGTAGGGTCTACTTCGATTCCCTCTGCTGATACAATGAATCCTAGGAGCTTCCCTGATTGGACCCCAAAGGCACATTTCTTTGGGTTGAGCCTAAGTTGGAATTGTTCCATTCGATCCAATATCTTTCTTAGGTCAGAAATGTGAGTACCTCTCTCCTTAGATTTACCCAATGTGTTATCGACATAGTCCTCCATATTCGTGTGCATCATATAATGGAATATTGTGGTCATAGCTCTTTGATATGTTGCACTGGCATTCTTTAACCCAAAAGGCATGACATTCTAGAAAAAGGTGCCCCATGCGCATGTGAATGTGGTTTTCTCTTGATCCTCAAGTGCGATCTTGATTTGATTATAGCCTGAGAATCCATCCATTAATGAATACATCTGAACGCCGGCTGTAAGATCTATGATCATGTCAATGTTTGGTAGAGGGAAGTCATCTTTCGGGCATACTTTGTTTAGGTCTCTGAAGTCCGTACAGATCCTGATAGATTTATTAAATTTGGAAATGGGGACCACATTGGAGATCCACCCTGCATAGGCAATGACTCAAATAAATCCAGCTTTTAACAACTTTTCTAGCTCTACTTTTACCAATAGTGCAACATGAGGATGCATTTTTCTAAGTTTTTGTTTTATGGGCTTGATCCCTGGAGCTATAGATAAGTGGAGCTATGATGAGATTAGGATCTAGCCCTAGCATATCAGTGTAAGACCATGCAAAGTTGATCTTATTCTCCTTCAGAAACTTTGTGAACTATACCTTCTTTTCTTCTGATAAAGATTGTGCCAGATGAACTATTTGAGGATTTTCAATGGTGCCCAAGTTTACTGGCTGTGTTGGTTAAATCAATACCGAAGATCTTTCATGAAAGTGTTCAGGGAGGATATCAAGAGTCTCATCCTTTGGCACATTGGAGATGTTTTCACCATTGGATACATCTTTTTTCTTTACTATTTTGGGATCTGATACTGCCACGGAGTGGTTTTCACCATCAGTCCACTTTTTCTTTTTATTTTTCAGTTTGTGACTAAGAAACTTGATATCCTCCTGTGACATGTTCTCACTCCTTGCATTGGTGGAACAAGGATAAGGTTCACAAGCATTGAGATAACAAGCTAGGGAGTGGTCATAGGAAAAGTCTAGGATATGAGTAGAATTTGTTACAGTTGAATCAATTAGGTCAGGATGTATCAATGTTAGTGAGTCAGATTCGGAGAAGGGCAGCATCGTGTTAGCACCAAGACCATTAACCAACATGACGCGGTCTGTTAAGTTAATTTCTTCAATATTTAGATCAATAAGAGTAAGATCTGTGTGTGTGTAATTGGGTACCTATTGAAAATGACACAAACACTCAATAGGTCATTGCATTAGCTCAAATGGTTAGTTAAACCGTTAGAAACCACTAATATCGACCTATTGCCTGCTAACTAGGAGGAGTGTAATTAATAACATACCAGCCCTCAGAATATGCTACAAATCAGTGATGAATACAACCTAGCATGAAGGATTTTTATTTAAAAACAAGCTAAAAGACATGGAAAACAAGTATTCTCGCTTTAAAACATGAAATGAAAATAAAGAACTAGCATGAGATAATAGATGAAATGTAAGTCTAGAGTGAATCTAACAGCATAACAATATATTTTTGATCTAAGGTGAAGGCTTATTTTCTCTCAAAATAGGCTTCTATTTATAGAAGAATGGGAGAGAGAGAGGGGGGACAAAGTTCATTTATGAACTTGGAGGCTCATAAATGAATATGTAAGAGCCATTAATGCCCAAGGCATTAATAAGGCATGGGAGAGACATGGGCTTAAGTCATCTTTATTAATGAAGGCATTAATGAAGGTCTTAAAGAGGGAAGGGAGGATGAAAGAGAATATAGACTTTAAGAAAGTCCAGCTTGAGAAAGTGGACTTTCTCAAGTGGGTGGAGTTGCTAATTATTCCTTAATGGAATGTGACAACATTAGGAGGTGGGTTATAGTAGAATTTAGGATTAAGATCAGATTAGCATGGGTGAATGGGTTGAGAAGGGTTAGAACCCAGGGTAGAAGTGGTTGAGATAGGTTAGGTTGGGGTTTAGGGGAATATTAATAAATGAAATAAACTTATTTAATTCATTTAAAAACATAGGAATTAATTATTTAAACAATGAAATTGTTTTTTAATAATTAGAGAACTATAGCCATTTTAATTAAATTAAATAGACTAGGAGAATGGGTTAATTGCAAGTGGGTATTTGATTTAGGGATTTATTTAATTCCTTTATAATTAAATACTATAGCCATATTTGATTTTGATTTGATTTGATTGGTCGAAATTGATTAGGACTACATGGCTATAATAGTTAATATAAATCAGTGATAAAAATCACCTAGGACATTAAATTGATTTAAAGAATTATGCCAAGCAGTAACAGGTTCATTTGGACATAAATTGAGGGTATGATCACACTTAGGGAAAGTAGGGTCTATAGTTGTGACAAACCAAATTCAGGTGGTTATATTTTCCCCTCTTTGAATTGATGTGCAACCAGTGCAATGATTCAAAGAAAGTTTTTGATTTTGACTTCACAAAGATTGAGAATCTCGTTCTTGGTTGTCGAACAAAATGTTGATGAGATCAGTCTCGCACTTATTTAAATAAAACTGATAGAATTGATTTTGAACTTGGTTGTCGTCCAAAGATCAATAAAAGATTTTAAAAATATCAATTCTAAACTTGGTTGTCGTCCGAAAATTTGATAATACTGATTCTGAACTTGGTTGTCATCCAAAAGCCAATATGAAGCTGCTAGGAGCTTTAAAAATATTCTAAAATGAGGAAACATAAGATATCCAGCTCATGAGAACCAAAGCTTTCTATCCCAAAGTTCTGACATTAGTCAAGAAACTGTTATGCCCCTAGTTTGTTTGATAACGAAGTCATTGTGATGTTGTTTCGAGCAAAAATTTAATTGATGATAGTGTGATCATGCCCCCTCAGGAACAAAATCGAAGGAAAAGAATAAAATCCCTTAGTTGAACGAACGTATCACTTGCAGGAAATGGCTAGGACAACAAAGAATGGAGTAGAAGAAGTGGAAAAGAAGGTGTGTTTAAAAATAAACACACAAGTACCAAGTTAATCACATTAAAAAGGTGAGTTCAATTTTGTTCCCGATAGATCAAATATTTTGGGAATCAGTAATATCAATAATATAGATGATGTAATTAACTTGGATTTTTGGAAGAAGATAGAAAGCATTTTTGAGCTCCAAATTACCTTATGTTTGTTATGTACTGCTCGACAAAAAGCATCAGGCAATCTCTAAATGCAGCTATATGAAGACTCTTAGGACTTGTCACTGATTTAGCAAATATTGCAACATTTTTATCATCATTGGGCACTTTTCGGAATGGATACCATCGAATAGTAAAACCATCACTAATACCCACTGATATTATGAAAGTATGAATACTATATTTTATTGAAATGTCAGAAATAGACTTAGGTACCAAGCCATAGAAGCCAGGACATCA
>MU223938.1:237693-248084 GCA_018584345.1 Thuja plicata | reverse complement strand
TAGAATCAGGAATTGTGAGGACTTTGTTATCCACCAATGTTTTTAAGATGGTCTCAAGAGGTTCTCCCAAAGGTGTGAATGTTCTTTGGGGTTTTGAATTCCATGTTCATCCCTTGTCATTATCATTGTTGGCTTTGGGAAAGGGAGGTGTTATTTTAACCTCCTTGCTTGCTTGCATACCATTGGTAAGATTGAATGCTTCAGTTTTGAAATTAATGTTGGAAGCATCAACCAATCCGTCATTGACAACATTTTTATTGCTTTTCCACCATTTAGGCTTGGAATTGGAGCTATTGCCTTTGTTTTCATTTTGAAGGGTAATCTCCCCCTTTTTGACCATGACCTCTTCGATATGGAGAGAATTCTTAATCATCCTGTCGAAGCTAGGAGAATCTTGCATTTGTAGAGCATAGCTCAATTCCGGTATGAGATTGTTAACAAAGATCTCCATCTTTTATGTTTCAGGGATGACTCTTGAATATCGTGCAAATATCTTCCTCCATCTTTGTAGGAAGTGTGTAAAGGATTATCCTATCTTCTTCTTGGTATTACATAGATCCATCATGGTAACATCGTGTTGGATGTTGTAAGAGTAGTGTTGAATGAATCGTTGCATCAACTCTACAAATGTTTTGACTTTGGGATTCAACTTTGAAAACCATTCCATGGCAGTTCCCCCTAGACTTCCTGGAAATAGTCTCATGAGGTAAGTGGGTTCATGCATATACTCAATGCTAAGAGCACAAAATTCTCTTACATGATCATGTGGATCGGTTTCCCCTGTGTATTTGTCATATTTTGGTCTTGCCATATTAGGAGGAAACAAAACCATGGTGATACTCTTTTTGAAGGGAAAGGGATAAATGGCGTCCAAATAGTATTGTGTTTTTGGTTTGTCCTTCTCTTGCTTGAGGTTTATGAGCTCGGTTTGCATTTGATTGAGCTGATTAGTAAGGATTGATATGGGGTTTGGTACCTCCTTTTCCTTGAGATCATTCACATAAAAATTCTGGGGTAATTTAACACCCGTGGATGCTAAATGGAGAAAGTATTTTTCTTTGTCATCTGCAATTATTCGTTCCAATAGTTTGTGGATCCTTTTGCTTTGTTTTAGCTTTTCGTATTCGTCTTCAGGGATTTCTTCATCACTATCTGACCCAGACGGATTACGTTTATACCTGGGTCTCTCTTCCTCCTCCAAGCCTACGGATTGTGCTTGTTTTCCATAACCCTCAAAGGCTTTACTCCAATCATTAGTGTTGCTACCCATTTGAGGTGAATCAAGATCGAGCAGGAAATTGCGAGAAGTCTCTCGTTGAAAGTGTGATGTCTTAGGAGGCACTTTTGATTCTTCAGTTGTGTACTTGTTGCATCTTGTGTTAACCATGAAGTTTGTTTCTCAACTTCATCAACATGTCCCAATAGTACTTAGCAAGGATTCCAGATCGTTCAAGTGGGTGTGTCTAGGTAGAAGTAACTGTTTGTTTATTTGGTGGATGTAAATGATTCCAGCGTTAGAGGGTTAGAATGCCTTGATAGTGAGCTGGGAACCAAGTTGTTGATAGAAAAGGGGTAGACCACACGTATTGAACCGATCATGGAAGACTGACTGAGCATGCAAGGTAGACGTTTTGAAAGTGTTTTGAAAATAATAGCAAGGAGACCAGCAGAGACAATAGGGACCAACTAAAGAGTAAAAAGGGTACCTAAAAAAATTGAGACCTCTGAGGAAAGACCACTAGAAATGCCCACTTTCTAGTATGCGAGCTCTAAGATACGATCCTCTAACAGAACCAGATGCGATCCTAAACCCTGGATACGATCCTAGAAACCTGGATGCGACCTGTTGCTTGACTAAATACGAGCTTATGCACCAAATATGACCCTAAATACAGGATACAACTCAGGAAATCCTGGATGCAATCTTATGATGGACTTGTCAGTTTAATTCAATTTGAAAATTTTGCGTTTTGAGGAACGTGAATCTGTTTGTCTCCAAATTGCATCAAAGGGGTATTTTGTTGGATGTAAAAGATGTTTGTACTCGAGGGCATGAAATTTAATGATTGTTTATGAGGAGCTTATCTTTTTAATGACCTTTTTGACAAATCAAACAATTTTTTCTTTGTTAGAAGGGGTTGATCCAAACACACATCTTTTTCCTATTCTGTAGGTGGAGGATGAAAATCATTTTCTCATTGACTTAGGTACACACTCAAATGCTAAACAGAATATAGCCATCACCAAGCACGCAATGACTCCAGTCATGATGTTGTATTAGCCGACTCCAAATGCAAGTGAGGGCACGATATGATGAGTGTCTTGGGGAAATTACTTTTTACCTTGCACAAAGATTATCACCCTTTTCAGGGATGAATCAGGAATTCTTTCAATTGAAGTTGTTGTAGATTATTGGGAAATCCGTTCGAAACTGTCCTCCATAGAATTGCACAAGGCAAAATTGAGGCGTATGGCCCTATGAGTACCTGAATATATATAGTCTCGCAAGCAAGATTAAAGTGGCTCCGCTCTATATATACCCCGATATGTTCAAGGAATGATGTCAAAATTCCAAGAACAAAACTAGTTCTATCTTCCGAGGCTTTGGCCTACAAGCAAGCAACTATTTATAGTGAGTTGGAAGGGTCAGCGTAAGACCTGTCTTCACTTGGGTCATTCCCGGGAGATTTTTTCCTCAACCGGCAGCCCCTCTACTATTAAAAGATCGGTAACCAGGATTGGCGAGCTTAGGAGTTCTAGATTTTTGATTCTTCAAATGAAGAAGAGCATACTCTCCTATTCCATGCCATTTTCTCCTCAAACACAATAAACAAAGTTCTTTCCCCAAGCTATGTTGAACTCATTTTTATGATTCCTATTTTTAAAGAAGACAGCAAGGGAAAGTTTGCCTTGTTCATTTACCACATTGATTTAGTGATTTATGTTGTTCAATTTCTGATCCCAAAAGCAATTATACAATGAAGCTTGTTCAATTAACCCACATATTTAATGCTTTCTTTTTGTTCATTTACTATCTCAAATCGATTTAAATTATGTGTTTGTTTGTTCAATTATCCCCAATTTTATCACAAGTGATAAGACAACGTCTGACTTTCTGATTTTCCTCAAGAGGAAAAGAGCATAATATCTAGTTGTTTATCAAATGGGAAGAAATGGTTTTATGTTATGAAAACAGGGAAATAGAGGTTAAGACAGAATGGGCTGGGTAACCTGCGAAAACCACTTTAGTACTTTGCTTAGTCCAACTCCATGAAACCTGTTAAAAGATACCTAAAAACACTTGTTAGGCTGCAAACATGGAAAACACAACTAGTGGAACCTGTTAGGATTAGGCAAATTAAAAGGTCAAGATTCAAAACTAGATACGATCCTAAATTCTTACCATATGCGATGCAGTATCCAGGATGCAATCTTATTCCCCAAATAAAATCCCGTGCTGACTAGATATGACTGAAAACCAGATGCGATCCGAGAAATTCTGGATGCGATGTGAAAACCACTGGGTGCAATTGTGTATCCGGGATGAGAGCCTGCAATCGTATTTGCGATTCTGTGTCCGATTCTTGAGTCTGTAAATGGCCAAAAATTGTTAGAAAATGAGGCTAAAATCAAAATTGAGCCCCATGGTGGGCGCGAGAAATGGTGTGGTGTAAATGGGTACCTGTTGAAAATGACACAAACACTCAATAGGTCATTGCATTAGCTCAAATGGTTAGTCAAAACGTTAGAAACCACTAATATCGACCTATTTCCTGCTAACTAGGAGGAGTGTAATTAATAACATATCAGCCCTTAGAATATGCTACAAATCAGTGACGAATACAACCTAGCATGAAGGATTTTTATTTAAAAACAAGCTAAAAGATATGGAAAACAAGTATTCTAGCTTTAAAACATGAAATAAAAATAAAGAACTAGCATGAGATAATAGATAAAATGTAAGTCTAGAGTGAATCTAACAGCATAACAATGTATTTTTTATCTAAGGTGAAGGCTTATTTGCTCTCAAAATAGGCTTCTATTTATAGAAGAATGGGAGAGAGAGAGAGAGAGAGAGGGGGGAGGGACAAAGTTCATTTATGAACTTGGAGGCTCATAAATGAATATGTAAGAGCCATTAATGCCCAAGGCATTAATAAGGCATGGGAGAGACATGGGCTTAAGGCATCTTTATTAATGAAGGCATTAATGAAGGCCTTAAAGAGGGAAGGGAGGATGTACGAGAATATGGACTTTAAGAAAGTCCATTTTGAGAAAGTGGACTTTCTCAAGTGGGTGGAGTTGCTAAGTATTCCTTAATGGAATGTGACAACATTAGGAGGTGGGTTATAATAGAATTTAGGATTAAGATCAGATTAGCATGGGTGAATGGGTTGAGAAGGGTTAAAACCCAGGGTAGAAGTGGTTGAGATAGGTTAGGTTGGGTTTAGGGGAATATTAATAAATGAAATAAACTTATTTAATTCATTTAAAAACATAGGAATTAATTATTTAAACAATGAAATTGCTTTTTAATAATTAGAGAACTATAGCCATTTTAATTAAATTAAATAGGCTAGGGGAATGGGTTAATTGCAAGTGGGTATTTGATTTAGGGATTTATTTAATTTCTTTATAATTAAATACTATAGCCATATTTGATTTTGATTTGATTTGATTGGTCAAAATTGATTTGGATTACATGGCTATAATAGTTAATATAAATCAGTGATAAAAATACCTAGGACATTAAATTGATTTAAAGAATTATGCCAAGCAGTAACAGGGTTGTTTGGACATAAATAGAGGGTATGATCACACTTAGGGAAAGTAGGGTCTATAGTTGTGACAGACCAAATTCAGGTGGTTACAAGATCATCGTTCAAAGGGTCATTTTCAGTCATATGTGGATTGAACTCTAGCGACTTGTCAGTAGAGATCTCATCATCATCTCTCTGTAAATGAAGGTTTCTTGCTTGTGGCCTATGAAATTCTTCCAGACTTACGTATTCACCTATGTCTTCAATAATGATAGGGGAAAGGAACTCTTCTTCTGCTTCAGGAGGATCAGTATCATTGAGAGGAGTGTCATATCGTTTGCTAGGAGCTGAGGGAGCTGCAAACATGTGAATTGTATCTATCCCAATATCTTCAGAGGCAATAGATAGTTGATCCCATTCATAGTCATGAGATTCTGTGACATCATCATCAAATCTATTTAAGTATTTAGCAATGGTTATCTGATGTACTCAATTAGCTACTTGTAGATCAAAGTGGGGTAGATCGAGGACATGTGAAATTGTGACCAATTGCCCCCAGTTAGGATGTAAATTCTATGGTCAGGGTATCTCTTGAGTGATTGTTGCTATGGTGTCTCCTACCTCTTGAATGGGAGGTTGTGCTAGCAAAGGAGTATGAAGATCCTATGGTACCTCAAAGCTGGGTACATAGTGTTCTCCTTGATATTCAGTATTCTCTGTACTAATATGTAGTAATCGTTCATAAGGCCATGGTTCTAGTACTATCTCATTTGTCTTATCGCTCCCTGTCTCAAAATGTGGACTCTCTTTGGAAGCAGGTTTATCAATTTTAGTATTAAAACCCAGTCCTATTTTATTTCTGGTGTTGCGGAACTCCATGGGTATAGGTTCAATGATCCCTCGTCCTATGTCATTTAGAGGTCCCTTTCCTTTGTATACCATTTGTGTGAGGAAATCATATCCCTTTCCATACTGTTCGGGGGATATCTTCACATGTATGACCTCAGATTCCACTGGTTCTCCTTTGTAAAGAAAGTCCAGGACTGCCTGTTCTTCTGTATTATCTGAAGAAGATGTGGATGCCTTTACGATGTCGGTTGCTTTGTGTACTTCTGGCTCCTTAATTAATGATATAGGTGTGAATTTCAAGGAAGGTTTTCCATAGGATCTCAGTGACACCAGAAGTTCTGTCAGTGAGGGAGTTAGGTCTAGCTTGTATTCTCCCATACCTATTTCTTCAAGTTTCAAGGTTTTGCTAAAACTCTTCATAACCATGTCCTTGGTAGTTTCAGGAGCAACTACATCCATAGATTCTTTGTTGTGTGGGATCATGCTACCTGCTTTGATATTGTTGCAAGTGTAGTTAGCATCTGCAAGAATTGTCACTTCCACCCCATTATGTGGGAATTTTATGCATTGGTGATAAGTGGACGATACATCTTGCATCTCGTGAATCTATGGTCTGCCTAGTAGAATATTGTAGGCCAATGGTAAATCAAGAACTTGACATATGACGTTCCTCTCAATTGGTCTGACTCTGATAGGTAGAGAAATAAGACCTCTAGAGGATCTTTCTTCCTCATCATAAGCTTTGATGGTTATCTTGTTTTGAGTGTCAATTGTTTGTTCTGAGAGACCTAGCCTCCTGAATAGACCCAGTGTATAGATATTCAATCCTGCACCTCCATCTATCAACATGCATCTAACAAAATATTTATGAATAAGGACTTCGACATGGAGGGGTTGATTATGGGGATGGGTCAATGACTTGTCATCCTCTTCAGAAAAGGAGAGGTAGTGTGGCGCTGAGATGTGATTGACCATTGCTTGAAACATGTCTATATCAATATATTTTGGAACATTAGCAGTATGTAGAGCTTGTTCTAGGATTTCTCTATGTACTGTGGATATCTTGAGAAATTCAAAAATAGAAATTTTGGTAGAAGTTCGTTGCAATTGGTCTACCAAGTCAAACTTTTCTTCAGGGATAGTGACCATGTGTCTTGTTGTTGGTTTAGGAATAGTTACAATAGGAACCTTGGATGTTGACATTGATGTTGGTTTTGGAGGTCCTTTGATTGTAACCTGTGCTTGGCTCCGTGTTACAAAATTTGAGTGGGATGAGACACCTTTAATCGTGATCACATTGATGGATTCAATTTTAATGTTAAGCATATTAATCACATTGTCACTTTTGGCATAGGTGTAGTTTACCTCATTACCCTTCCCTTTAGATGTTTCTCCCTAATTGTAATTAGGAAAGGGTTTTTTGAATGTTGAATGATCCTCATTGGTAGTATGTCCATCTACTTTGATCTTACCTCCTTCGATGAGGTCCTAGATGACATGCTTAAGTTTGAGACAATTATTAGTCTTGTGTCCTTTGTTTTTGTGGAAGACACAATAAGAGTTATCATCCCACCACCTGGGTTTGACCATTGGTTCCCACGGTTTAGAATCAGGAATCGTAAGAACTTTTTTATCCACCAATGTTTTCAAAACGGTCTCAAGAGTCTCCCCCAAAGGAGTGAATGTTCTTTGGGTTTTTGAAGTCCATGTTTGTTCCTTGTTGTTATCATTGTTCACTTTGGGAACTGGAGGTGTTACCTTAGCCTCTTTGCTTGCTTGCATGCCATTGGTTAGATTAAATGCCTCATGTTTAGGATTAATGTTAGAGGTGTCAACCACTCCGTCATTGATAACATTCTTGTTTTGTTTCCACCATTTAGGCTTGGATTTGGAGTTGTTTCTTTTGTTTTCATTTTGAAGGGTGATCTCTCCCCTTTTGATCATGACTTCCTCAATACAAAGGGAATTTTTAATCATTCTATCGAAGCTAGGAGAGTCTTTCATTTGTAGAGCATAGCTCAATTCAGGCACTAGATTATTAACGAAGATTTCCATCTTCTCTGTTTTGGGAATGACCCTTGAATATCATGTGAAAATATTCCTCCATCATTGGAGGAAGTGTGTGAATGATTCTCCAATTTGTTGTTTGGGTTACATAGGTCCATCATAGTTACATCATGTTGGATGTTGTAGGAGTAATGTTGAATGAATCATTGGATTAACTCCTCAAATGTTTTGACCTTAGGGTTCAATTTTGAGAACTATTCCATGGCATTACCTCCTAGACTTCCTGGAAACAGTTGCATGAGGTATGTAGGTTCATGCATGTATTCGATGCTTAGAGCACAAAATTCCCTTACATGGTCATGCAGATCAGTTTCTCTTGTGTACTTTTCATACTTTGGTCTTGCCACGTTGGGGGGAAATGGGACCTTAGTGATACTCTTATCAAAAGGAAATGGACAAACGACATCCAAAGAGTATTGTGTCTTGGGTTTCTCCTTTTCTTGTTTGAGCTTTGTGAGATTTGTTTGCATTAGATTGAGCTATTTGGTGAGAATGGATATCAGGTTTGGTATCTCCTTTTCCTTGATTTTTTCCACGTCATAATCTTTCAGTAATTTGACACCTGTGGATGCTAGATGGAGGAAGTATTTTTTTTATCGTCACTAATTATCCATTCCAATAGCTTGTGCATCCATTTACTTTGTTTGAGTTTTTCATATTCATCTTTAGGGCTCTCCTCTTCACTGTCTGATCCAAATAGATTATGTTCAAACTGGGGTCTTTCTTCCTCCTCTGTGCCTTTGGATTTTACGTGTTTTCCATCATTATAACCCTCAAAAGCCTTACTCCATTCGTTAGTGTTTTTATCCATTTGAGGGCGATCTAGATCAAGAAGGGAACTGCGAGATGTTTCTCCTTGAAATTGTGGTGTTTTAGGAGGCACTTTTGATCCTTTAGTTGTGTACTGGTTGCGTCTTGTGTTAACCATGAAGTTTGTTTCTCAACTTTGTTAACATTTCTCAATAGTGCAAGTAAGCATTTCAGATCGTTCAAGTGGGTGTGTCTAGGTAAAAGTAACTGTTTGTTGTTGGTGGATGTAAATGATTCTAGCGTCAGAGGGTTAGAATGCCCTAATAGTGAGCTGGAAACCAAGGTGTTGGTAGAAAGTGGATAGACCACACGTATTGAACTGATTGTGAAAGACTGACTAAGCATGCAAGGTGGACGTTTCAAAAGTGTTTTGAAAATACAAAAGGGAAACTATAAGAGACAACAGGAACCAGCCAAAGAGAAAAAAGGGTATCCTAATCAACTGAGACTTCCTAAGAAAAACTTCTACAAATACCCACTGTCCTGAATGTGAGCTCCCAGATGCGATCCTAGAATCTGGATATGACTTCTTACTGACCAAATGCGATCCTAAATACCAAATGTGATCCTAAACACTACATGCGATTTGGGAAATATAGGATGTGATCTTATGATGTCTTTGTCAGTTTGGGTCAGTTTTGAAAAGTTCATTTTTGAAGTATGTGAAGTTTCTTGTTTCCAGATTGCATTAAGAAATGTCGTAAGGTGTGAAAAACATTTGTACTCTAGGGTTTGAAATTTTTTGATTGTTTTGATTGAACTTGTTCTTTCATCCCACATATTTAGTGCTTTGTGTTGTTCATTTACTGTTTCCAAAAAGAATTAGGTGATGTGTTTGCTTGTTCATTTACCCCAAATTCTGTTCAATCCATAAACTGATGTATGAGTTTCTGATTTTCCTTAAAAGGAAAAGAGCATAATCCTCTAGTCAGTTTAGTGACAAATTGGAATATGTACTTTAAGTTTGAAAGCAAGTAAATAGAGGTCAAGATGGGGGTTGGCAACCTATAAAACCAAGTTAGTATGCATTTAGTTCAACTCCCACAAAAATCTCCAAAAATAACCTGCAAACACTTGTTAAGCTGCAAAATACCAAAAACACAACTTGTTGAAAATGTTAAAGTTAGGCAAACAAAATGCACAAGCTTTTGAACTAGATGCAAGCCTGAAATTTTACTGAATGCGAGCTAGCATACTGTATGCGAGCTTCCTTACCAAATGCGATCCCATGGTTACCAGATGTGAGCCTGAACTGAAAATGATCCATAAAATCCCGGATGCGAGCCTAGCTTTCTACGGTGCGATGGCGTATCCCAGATGCGATCCTGAAAGGTTAAAAATGATCTTGTGACAGAATTATGAGCATGCAAATTACCAAGAAAGTGTTAGAAAATGAGGTCAAGATGGAAATCTTGCCCCACAGTGGGCGCCAGAAATGTGTGTGTATATTATGTACCTGATGAGAGACACAACACATCAATAAGTCATTGCATTAGTTCAAAAAGGTTAGATAAGCATGTAAAACCAACTAATATCGACCGATTGCCTTCTAACTAAGAAGAGTGTGATTAGTAACATAATAGCCCTCAGATTATGCTACAATCAGTGACATATACAACCTAGAATGAAGGACTTTAGTTTAAAACAAGTTAAATGAAGAGGCAAACATGCATTCTAGCTCTAAGAATGGAAATAAGAACAATGTGAAAGCATGAAATAAGAAGTGAAATATGTTTCTAAGATTAATCTAATAGCATAACATTGCATTTAGAATCTGAGTTGAGGGCTTATTTTCTCTCAAAAATGGATTATATTTATAGAAGAATGATAGAGAGAGAGAGAGAGAGAGAGAGAGAGAGAGAGAGAGAGAGAGAGAGGAGACAAGGCTCATTTATGAGTCAAGGG
>MU223938.1:214382-227731 GCA_018584345.1 Thuja plicata | reverse complement strand
GTAGGCCAATAATAGCCTACTCTGAGCAGTTTCTTAGCTAATGAAAAGTCGTTCGAGTGTGATCCACATACACCTTCGTGGACATCTTTTAATGCTAGATCAGACTCTTTGAGTTCTAAACACTGAAGAAGTGTACCATCAAGACCATGTCAATATAGGTTGTTAGTTATGAGGACGTAACACAATGTTGTCCTAATCAGGGATCTTTTCTCATTTCTAGATAGATTGGCAAGAATGGTTTGGTTGGAAAGGTAAGAAAGGATACTGGGATACCAAGATTGATCTAGGGTATTCAAGGTACATATAATTTGGTATTCAGGGTTAGCAAAGGCAGGATAGGATATTTCTTCCACCAAGAAGTCATAGCAGAATTGATGCTCCTCTAGTTGTAACATGGATGCCAAGGTAGCCATAGCATCTGCAGCCTTGTTCTCAGATCTTGGTATCTGTTGGAAGGTGAGGAAGACAAACTACTTCTTCAGATCATCAACTAGTTGCTTGTAGGGCATCAACTTTTCATCTTTTGTTTGATACTCCCCATTGACTTGATTGATAATTAGTTGGGAGTCACCATACACGTGTAACTCAATGATCTTCCATTCCATAGCTAGTTTGAGGCTGTTGATCAATGTTTCATATTCTGAGATATTGTTGGTGCATGGAAACATCAATTTGTAAGATTTGGGAATCTTGTATCCTTGTAGAGTTATGAAGAGGACGCCTGCTCTAGATCCTTGTTTAGTGAATGAACCATCAAACTACATCTTCCATGGATGTTCAGTGAGATGCATGATTGTTTCATCAGGGAATTCAATTAGTAACGGTTCATCATCCTAGAGTGGTGAATCATCCAATTGATCTGCAAGTACCTATCCTTTGATATCTCTCCGTTCTACATATTCAATGTCAAACTCACTTAGAATCAGGACCCATTTTGCCAAACGTCCTGTTAATGTTGTTCTGCTCAAAAGATACTTTAGAGGATTGATCTTAGCAATGAGCTTCACTGTATGAGAGAGCATGTAGTGTCTCAATTTTTGTGATGTGAAGACGACTGCTAAGCATGATTTTTCAATAATGCTATAATTGAGCTCATAAGTGACTAGTGTTCTACTAATATAGTAGATAGCTCGTTCCTTCTTTGTTTCATCTTCTTGCGCCAATAATACTCCTATGGATGTAGTTGTAGCTGAAATGTATAGGAGTAAGGGTTTTCCATGAATAGCCACCATAAGAATAGGTGGAGCAGCCAGGTACCCTTTCAATTCTGAAGTTTACTTCACAGTGTTCATCCCATTTGAAGGTAACCCCTTTATTTAGTAGCTTAGTAAAGGGTTGTGCCCTATCTGCAAGTTGGGACATAAATCTCCTAATAGACTGGAGTATCCCTTGTAGCATCCTCATTTGACTGATTTTACGTGAAGGATTCATCTCTAGAATAGTGTTTACCTTTGCAGGGTCTACCTTGATTCCCTTTGTTGATACAATGAATCCTAGGAGCTTCCCTGATTGGACCCGAAAGGCACATTTCTTCGAGTTGAGCTTGAGTTGGAACTGTTCCATTTGATCCAATATCATTCTTAGGTCAGCAATGTGAGTACCTCTCTCCTTAGATTTAGCCAATGTGTCATCGACATAGTCCTCCATGTTCTTGTGCATCATGTCATGGAATATTGTGGTCATAGCTCTTTGATATGTTGCACCGGCATTCTTTAACCCAAAAGGCATGACATTCCAGCAAAAGGTGCCCCATGCGCATGTGAATGCAGTTTTCTCTTGATCCTCAGGGGCGATCTTGATTTTATTATAGCCTGAGAATCCATCCATTAATGAATACATCTAAAAGCTGACTGTAAGATCTATGATCATGTCAATGTTTGGTAGAGGGAAGTCATCTTTCGGACATGCTTTGTTTAGGTCTCTGAAGTCTGTACAGATCCTGATAGATTTATCAGATTTAGAAATGGGGACCACATTGGAGATCCATGCTACATAGGTAATGACTCAAATAAACCCAGCTTTTAATAACTTTTCTAGCTCTGCTTTTACCAATAATGTAACATGAGGATACATTTTTCTAAGTTTTTGTTTTACGAGCTTAATCCCAGGAGCTATAGATAAGTGGTGCATGATGAGATTAGGATCTAGCCCTGGAATATCTATATAAGACCATGCAAATTTAATCTTCTTCTCTTTTAGGAACTCTATGAACCATACCTTCTCTTCTTCTGATAAAGATTGTGCCAGATGAACTATTTGAGGATTTTCAATAGTGCCCAAGTTTACTGGCTGTGTTTGTTCAATTAATACCGAAGATCTTTCCTGAATGTTTTCAGGGAGGATATCAAGACTCTCATCCTTTGGTGCCTTGGAGAGGTTTTCACCATTGGATATGTCTTTTTTATTTACTATTTTGGGATCTGATACTGCCACAGAGTGGTTTTCACCATCAGTCCACTTTTTCTTTTTATTTTTTAGTTTTTGACTAAGAAACCTTATATCCTCCTGTGACATGTTCTCGCTCCTTGCATTGGTGGAAGAAGGGTAAGGTTCACAAGCATGGAGACAACAACATAGGGAGTGGTCATTGGAAAAGTTGAGGATAGGACTAGGATTCGTTTCAGTCCAATCAATTAGGTCTGGAAGTACCAATGTTAGGGAATCAGTTTTTGGAAAGGACAACATCTTGTTAGCATCAAGACCATTAACCAACATGACATGATCTGTTAAGTTAATTTCTTCAATATTTAGATCAATAAGAGTAAAATCATTGTTAAAAAGGTCCTCGTTAGTCATACGTGGATCGAACTCTAGCAACTCGTCAGTAGAAATCTCATCATCATTTCTTTGTAAATGGAGGTTTCTTGCTTGTGGCCTATGAAATCCTTCCAAACCTATGTATTCACCAGTGTCTCCATCAATGATTGGGGAAGGAACTCTTCTTCTACTTCAGGAGGATCAGTATCATTGAGAGGAGTGTCAGATCATTTGCTAGGAGCTGAGGGAGCCATAAACATGTGAATTGTGTCTATTCCAATATCTTCAGAGGTGATAGATAGCCAATCCCATTCATAGTCATGAGAGTCCATGACATCATCATCAGATATTTTTAAGTACTCAGCAATGGTTATTTGATGTACTCGGTTAGTTGCTTGTGGATCAAAGTGGGATAGATCGAGGACATGTGAAATTGTGACTAATTGCCCCCAATCAGGATGTAAATTTTGTGGCCGGGGTATCTCTTGAGTGATTGTTGTTATGGTGTCTCCTACCTCTTGAAATGGAGGTTGTGCTAGCAAATGAGTGTGAAGATCTTGTGGTACCTCAAAGCTAGGTACATAACATTCTCCTTGGTAGTTGGGGTCTTGTGTGCCAACATGTAACAATATTTCATAGGACCATTGCTCTAGTTCATCTGTTTCATCACTCCCTTTATTGGAGTGCGGACTCTCTATTGGAGTGGGTTTATCAGTTTTAGTATAAAAACCCAGTCCTATTTTATCTCTAGTGTTGCAGAACTCCATTGAAATAGGTTCAATAATCCCTCATCCTGTGCCATTTAGAGGTCCCTTTCCTTTGTATCCCATTTGTGTGAGGAAATCATATCCCTTTCCATACTGTTCTAGGGATATCTTTACATGTTTATCCTCAGATTCGACTGGTTCTCCTTTGTAAAGCCAATCCAAGACTGCCTGTTCTTCTGTGTTATCTAAAGAAGATGTGGATGCCTTTATCATTGTAGTTTCCTTGTGTACTTCTGGCTCCTTGGATGCTACAAGTGTGAATGTTGATGAAGGTTTATCATAGGATCTCAGTGACACCAGAAGTTCTATCAGTGAGGGAGTGAGGTCCAGCTTGTACTCTCCCATACCTGTTGCTTCAAGTTTCAAGGTTTTTCTAAAACTATTCATAACCATGTCCTTGGTAGTTTCAGGTGCAACTGCATCCATAGCTTCTTTGTTGTGTGGTATCATGCTACCTACTTTGATATTGTTGCAAGTGTAGTTAGCATCTGTAGGAATCGTCACTTCTACCCCATTATGTGGGAATTTTATGCATTGGTGATAATTGGATGGTACAACTTGCATCTCATGAATCCATGGTCTGCCTAGTAGAATATTGTAGGCCAATGGTAAATCTAGAACATGACATATGACGATCCTCTCAATTGGTCAGACTCTGATAGGTAGAGAAATAAGACCTCTGGAAGATCTTTCTTCCTCATCATAAGCTTTGATGGTTATCTTGTTTTGAGTGTCAATTGTTTGTTCTGAGAGACCTAGTCTCCTGATTAGATCCAGTGTACAGATATTCAATCTTGTGCCTCCATCTATCAATACGTGTCTAACACGAGATTTATGAAAAAGGACTTCGATATTGAGGGGTTGATTGTGTGGATGGGTCAATGACTTTTCATCCTCTTCAGAAAAAGAGAGGTAGTGTGGTGTTGAGATGTGATTGACCATCACTTGAAACTTGTCTATATCAATATCTTTTGGAACATTGGCAGCATGTAGGGCTTGTTGTAGGATTTCCCTATGTACCCTGGATATCTTGAGCAACTCAAAGATAGAAATTCTGGCATAGGTTCATTGCAATTGGTCTACCAAGTCATACTTTGCTCCGAGGATAGTGACCATGTGTCTTGCTGCTGGTTTAGGAATAGTTACAATAAGAACCTTGGATGTTGATGTTGATGTCAGTTTTGGAGGTCCTTTTATTGTAACCTATGCTTGGCTCCGTGTTATAGCATTTGAGTGGGATGAGACACCTTTAATTGTGATCACATTGATGGATTCAGTTTTAATGTTAAGCATATTAATCACATTGTCATTTGTGGAATAGGTGTAGTTGACCTCATTACCCTTCCCTCTGGATGTTTCTCCTTGATTGTAATTAGGAAAGGGTTTTTTGAATGTTGTATGATCCTCATTAGTAGTATGTCCATCTACTTTCATCTTACCTCCTTCGATGAGGTCTTGGATGACATGCTTATGTTTGAGACAATTATTAGTTTTGTGTCCCTTATTTTTGTGGAAGACACAATAGGAATTATCATCCCACCACCTGGGTTTGATCATTGGTTCCCATGGCTTAGAATCAAGAATTGTAAGAACTTTTTTATCCACCAATGTTTTCAAAATGGTCTCGATAATCTCCCCCAAAGGAGTGAATGTTATTTGGGGTTTCGAAGTCCATGTTCATTCCTTGTTGTTATCATTGTTCACTTTGGGAATGGGAGGTGTTACCTTAGCATCTTTGCTTGCTTGCATGTCATTAGTTAGATTGAATGCCTTGGGTTTAGGATTAATGATAGAGGCGTCAACCACTCCATCATTGACAACATTCTTGTTTTGTTTCCACCATTTAGGCTTGGATTTGGATTTGTTTCTTTTGTTTTCATTTTGAAGGGTGATTTCTCCCCTTTTGACCATGACTTCCTCAATACGGAGGGCATTTTTAATCATTCTATCAAAGCTGGGAGAGTCTTGTATTTGTAGCGCATAGCTCAATTCAGGCACTAGGTTATTAACAAAGATTTCCATCTTCTTTGTTTCGGGAATGGCCCTTGAATATCATGCAAAAATCTTCCTCCATCTTTGTAGGAAGTGTGTGAATGATTCTCCGGTTCATTTTTTTGTGTTACATAGGTCCATCATAGTTACATCATGTTGGATATTGTAGGAGTAATGTTGAATGAATCATTGGATTAACTCCTCAAATTTTTTGACCTTGGGGTTCAATTTTGAGAACCACTCCATGGCATTACCTCCTAGACTCCCTAGAAATAGTCGCATGAGGTATGTGGGTTTGTGCATGTACTCGATGCTTAGAGCACAAAATTCTCATACATGATCGTGGGGGTCAGTTTCTCCTGTGTACTTGTCATACTTTGGCCTTGCCATGTAGGGAGGAAACGGGACCATAGTGATACTCTTGTCAAAAGGAAATGGACAAATGGTGTCCAAAGAGTATTGTGTTTAGGGTTTCTCTTTCTCCTATTTGAGATTTGTGAGCTCCGTTTGCATTAGATTGAGCTGTTTGGTGAGAATAGATATCAGGTTTGGTACCTCCTTTTCTTTGAGATTTTCTACATTATAATCCTTGGGTAACTTGACACCTGTGGATGCTAGATGGAGGAAGTATTTTTCTTTATCGTCACTAATTATCCATTCCAATAGCTTGTGGATCCGTTTGCTTTCTTTGAGTTTTTTGTATTCATCTTTAGGGATCTCCTCTTCATTATCTGATCCAAATGGATTATGTTCAAACTTGGGTCTTTCTTCCTCTTCCGTGCCTTCGTATTTTTTGTGTTTTCCATCATTATAACCCTTAAAATCCTTACTCCATTCGTTAGTGTCGCTATCCATTTGAGGGGAATCTAGATCAAGAAGGGAACTGTGAGAAGTTTCTCCTTGAAACTATGGTGTTTTAGGAGGCACTTTTGATCCTTTAGTTGTGTACTAGTTGCGTCTTGTGTTAACCATGAAGTTTGTTTCTCAACTTTGTTAATGTTTCCCAATAGTGCAAGGATTTCAGATCGTTCAAGTGGGCGTGTCTAGGTAAAAGTAATTGTTTGTTGTTGGTGGATGTAAATGATTCCAGCGTCAGAGGGTTAGAATTCCTTGATAGTGAGCTAGGAACCAAGTTGTTGGTAGAAAGTGGGTAGACCACACGTATTGAACTGATCGAGAAAGCCTGACTAAGCATGCAAGGTGGACACTTTCAAAGTGTTTTGAAAATATAATAGGGAGACCAAAAGAGACAATAGGAACTGGCTAAAGAGAAAAAAGGGTATCCTAATCAACTAAAACATCCTAAGAAAAACTTCTACAAATACCCATTGTCCTGAATGCGAGCTCCCAGATGTGAGCCTCTTATGGTAGCAGATGCGATCCTAGAATCTGGATGTGACTTCTTGCTAACCAAATACAATCCTAAATACCAAATGTGATCCTAAACACTGCATGCAACTTGCGAAATACAGGATGCGATCTTATGATGTCTTTGTCAGTTTTGGTCAGTTCTAAAAAGTTAGTTTTCAAAGTGCGTGAAGTTGCTTGTTTCCAAATCGCGTTAAGAGGTGTCGTAAGGGGTGAAAAATACTTGTACTCTAGGGTTTGAAATTTGTTGATTTTTTTGAGGAGATTATCTTTTTAATGATCTTTTGAACACATCAAATAGTTTTGCATTGTTAAGAGGGTGAAACAAACACTCATCTTTTCCTATTTTCTAGGTGGAGGATGAAAATATTTGCTTGTTGACTCAGGTACACACTCAAATGCTAATCAGAATACAGCCATCACCAAGTACGCAATGGCTCCAGTCATGAAGTTGTATTAGCTGACTCCCAACACAAGTGAGGGCACAATATTATGAGTGGATTGGGGCAATTAATTTTTTCTGGCACAAATATTATTACCCTTTCGGGGATGAATCGGGAATTCTTTCAGTTGAAGTTCGTTGTAGATTATTGGGCAATCCATTCGAAACTGTCCCCCATAGAATTGCACAAGGCAAATTTTAGGCATATAGCCCTATGAGTACCTAAATATATGTAGTCTCGCAAGCAAGATTCAAGCGGCTCCACTTTACATATACCCAAATATGTTCAAGGAATGATGTTGAAATTCCAAGAACAAAACCAGTTCTATCTTCCGAGGCTTTAGCCTACGAGGAAGCAACTATTTATAGTGATTCAAAAGGGTCGGTATAAAACTTTTCCTCACTTGGGTCATTCCCGGGAGATTTTTTCCTCAATCGGCAGGCCCTCTACTGTTTAAATGTATGTAACCAGGATTGGCGAGCTTTGGATGTCTGAATTTCTTATTCATCCAAAGAAGAAGAGCATACTCTCCTAATCTAAACCATTTTCTACCAAAACACTTAAAGCAAAGTTAATTCCTTCAAGCTATGTTGAGCTCGATTTAGTTGTTCCTATTTTAAATAAAATAGGATGATTTGAAAGGGAAAGTTTGCCTTGTTTAATTAACCACAAAATTTAGTGAGTTGCTTGTTCAATTTCTAATCCCAAAAGAAATGATATGATTGAACTTGTTCTTTGAGCCCACATATTTAATGCTTTGTGTTGCTCATTTACTATCCCAAATTGAATTAGATGATGTGTTTTTTTGTTCATTTACCCCCAATTTCCATCACAAATGATAAGACAACGTCTGACTTTCTGATTTTCCTCAAGAGGAAAAGAGCATATTATCTGGTTGTTTTAGCAAGTGTGGAGAAATGGTCTTAAGCTTGGAAAGAAAGTAAAAAGAAGTCAAGATGGGGGGTTGGCAACCTATAAAATTGAGTTAGTATGCATTTAGTTAACTCCCATGAAAATCTCCAAAAAATAACCTGCAAACACTTGTTAAGCTGCAAAAATACCAAAATTACAACTTGTTGAAATGTTAGAGTTAGGCAAATGAAATGCACAAACTTTTTAACCAAATGCGAGCCTAAAAGTCTATTGAATGCGATGCAGCATACTGTATGCAAGCTTCCTTACCAAATGCTATCCCTTTCTTACCAGATGCGAGCCATAACTAAAAATGATCTGGGAAATCCCAGATGTGAGCCTAGTTTTCTGTGGTGCAATGACGTATCCTGGAAGGTTAAAAATGATCCTGTGACAGAATTTTGAGCATACAAATTGGCAAAAAAGTGTTAGAAAATGAGGTCAAGTTGGAAATCTTGCCCCACGGTGGGCACCAAAAATGTGTGTGTATATTTTTTACCTGATGAGAGAGACACAACACATCAATAAGTCATTGCATTAGTTCAAAATGGTTAGATAAGCATGTAAAACCACTAATATCGACCTATTGCCTTCTAAATAAGAAGAGTGTGATTAGTAACATAATAGCCCTTAGATTATGCTACAATCAGTGACATATACGACCTAGCATGAAGGATTTTAGTTTAAAACAAGCTAAATGAAGAGGAAACATGCATTCTAGCTCTAAGAATGGAAATAAGAACAATGTGAAAGCATGAAATAAGAAGTGAAATATGTGTCTAAGATTAATCTAACCGCATAACATTGCATTTAGGATGTGAGTTGAAGGCTTATTTGCTCTCAAAAATGGGTTCTATTTATAGAAGAATGAGAGAGAGAGAGGGGAGACAAGGTGAATTAATGAGTTGAGGAACTCATTAATGGGGGTGTAAGAGCTATTAATGCCTTGGGAATTAATGATGCATGGAAGAGACATAGGCTTAAGGCATTTTCATTAATAATGCATTAATGAAAGACTTAAAGAAGCAAGGGAAGAGTGTTAGAGGGTGGCTTGAGAAGTTGGACTTGA
This sequence comes from Thuja plicata, assembly GCA_018584345.1. Classification (NCBI taxonomy): domain Eukaryota; kingdom Viridiplantae; phylum Streptophyta; class Pinopsida; order Cupressales; family Cupressaceae; genus Thuja; species Thuja plicata. Next base: position 218,423 of record MU223938.1, on the reverse strand, counting down.
GAAAGTCATGCTTGAGAAACTGGACTTTCTCAAGTGGGTTGAGTTGTTAATCACTCCCTAATGGAATGTGACAACATTATGAGGTGGGTTAGGGTAGAATTAGGATTAGGATTAGATTAGCAAAGGTGAATGGGTTGAGAAGCGTTAGAACCCAGGGTAGAAGTGGTTGAGATAGGTTAGGTTGGGGTTTAGGAGAATATTAATTAAATGAATTAAACTTATTTAATTCATTCAAAAATATAAGAATTAATTATTTAAACAATTTAATTAATTTTTAATAATTAGGGGACTATAGCTATTTTAATTATATTAAATAGGCTAGGGGAATGGGTTATTTGCAAGTGGGTTTAATTGATTTAGGGATTTACTTAATTCTTTTATAATTAAATACTATAGCCATGTTTGAATTTGGTTTGAATTGATTTAAATCATATGGCTATAATAGTTAATATAATTCAATGATAAAAATCACCTAGGACATTAAATTGATTCGAAGGATTATGCCAAGCAGTAACAGGGTCATTTGGACATAATCGAGGGTATGATCACACTTAGGGAAGATAGGGTCCATAGTTAGAACAGACCAAATTTAGGTGGTTACAATATTCTATGTTTCATCCTTTCCTTGAGAAACAATAGGTAGTGGGACTAGTTTTTCACAGTATTAATTCTCTAGTAATTACCTTAGTCTTCTTAACTCCTTTATGCTCATATCTTTCTTTTTCTTTTTTTAATGTGATAAAAGATGGTCTCATCAATTCATCCTCATCCATGCTGTCAACATCAGTACTTAAATTTTTAACCTTACTTTCCAACAATAGAGTAGTGGATGTGTTAGGTTCATGTTTTACCTCAACTCTTTCCTCTTCATCTTTTGTTGCATCCATCTCATTTCTCTATTTAGATTCAACTTTATACTCTTCCTCTTTATGTTCTTCCTCTTCACCTGCCACTCTGTTGTCAATATTTCCTGCAAATGGGTCCTTCTCATCAAGTGAAGTGTCAAGAGTCATAGGCACACCAGAAACACAGAAATCTATTTTCATGATATCTTCACTCTTGTCAACACTTACCTCAGTTTCCTTAGAGTACTCTCCAATTCCTATAGGTGTAGGCATATTAGGTTTAGGAGGTGGATTATTCTCAATAATATTTCTCATAAGTATCTAGTCTAATTCCTTATGAGTCTCTTCTAAAAATTATTCATATTTCTTGCCCATAATTTTTTGTAATCTTGCTTTGATTCTCAATAAGGGTTTGAGTTCACTAAATATTATTTCTCTCTTGTATTGAAACTACTGGTAACATATATTATCAATAGATTGATTTCTGATAGCCTCATCTTCAATAAGTGCTAGTTGTTTTCTTATCTCTAGTTTACAATATATTTCCTTGGGTATACTTCCCTCTATCTCTAGTAGATTATTCTTGAAAAAAAGTAAATGATTTACCACTATGTCCTAAATCTTTAGTTTATTAGATTCCACATACATGTCATAGTATTTGTTCACTGAAACAATCTTTCCTTGCTCAATATCTCTCTTCTCCAACATCTTCAAATCAGGCTTCCATACATGTCTATCACTTGTGGTGTCTTTTTTGGCTTTCCTCTCATCTCCTTCACTCCTATATTCCTTAGGAGGTGAATCTGATTTAGTGGATCTTGTATTTCTCTAAGGTACAAGATTTATTGTCTCTTCCTGTGATGTCTTTTGTGGTGGTGAAGGGGTGGTTACATCAATTGATGTAGAAGGTGGATGAGCTACCTGCACAACTTGTGGAGGTGGAAGGGACGCAGTAGTAGTACTTGACAACCCAGAAGATCTCTCCACTATCTTCTTCCTTACTTCTCTCATATCTTCTTTGGTTAAGCATACCTTAGCTCCATAATCATCAATAATGTTTTCTACTTTTCTTTTCCTCATACCTCTAGTCTACTCTTCTCTAACTTTAGCTATTTTTTCTTCATATGTACCCCATCTCTCCTCAGATGTATGAACTTCAGATGCCAGAACATGTTCAATCTACATAGTTAAAAATTATGAACTAACTTCATAACCGATAAGGTAACACCATTTCTTTCTACGTACAACTGCCTCAAAACATACACAATCAATTTCAACCATGAAACAAATTGTACTCTTTTTATTTCTCAACTAAATCTTCAGGAATTCTGAATCTTTCTTTCATTTGCCTCTAAAGAATCTTGATCATGTCAAATAGTTCACCATCAACCCATGTGTTGTTTTGTCTTAGGTAGCTTTGTGATTTCTGAATACCAGTGGCTATCCTTTCTCTCCATGCTCTAGGGTGCATGCCTAGAAACTTATGCTCAATGTGGATATACATATGAACTAGGAGTGAGCCAAATATAAAAGTCTTATATTTATCCTTCTTAATTAGCTTTACATTCTCCAAAAATTGTTGTGCTAGAACCTCGCATAGGTTATATTTATTTTTTTCATGCACCATTCTATAAGCCATCATAATGACTCCTACAGAAACTAAATTAGGTCTACATCTATAGTAAAATTTGTATCCAAGTATCATCGAAATTAGTCTGATATCCTGTAGGAAAATATCATTCACTATCATAGCCCATCTGTCCCATTTGGAATGTGTTAGGGTTTCAAATTTTTTCTTTATGTGCTTCTCAGCCACAAGGATAACTCTAGTGTTTTCTAACCCACTTATATCATGAATCAACTGACTATAGATCTTTACAGGTTGATCTCCTATCCAGATGAATTGATCATGAACTCTGTTAAGTAAGATTTTGAACCATTCATCTTTGTTGAATTCATATAATTCCAATATTTTCATAATTCTCAAATCATCTAAATGTTTATATTCATCCTTCATTTTACCATTATTAGTCATGTAATCCATTTCAGTAGAAATCTCATCAACACCCAATATATCATACTTGCAGTGAATGTAAGCCCCAATATCCTCTACATGAAAGACGTTGTGTGATGTCTGAGAAAATGCTCCTTCAGGGTCATCTTCACAAGACTTAAATGGATGTTTCTTGAATTTCTATCTAGGTCGATCTACAACATCATAAATCAAAGGTTCATCCATAACTTCCATATGAGTAGATGATGTAAATACCTTAATCATGCTGAATTTTGGAATCCCTCTTTGATCGATCATGCAATATAGCTATTAGATATTCTGATACTCTCTAATCTCTGATTGTCTTAGGTCACTACTCATCAAACGGTGAAGAAATAGGTATCTCAAATGTCTTTTATTCATCATTAAGTGTAAAATGCACATTACCCAATACACAAATTTGTATACTGTCCAGTCAATCACAAATCTTGTGATCACGGAATATGCATCATCTGATGTTGCACTCTCAGATATAAGTTCTATGATGTCTACACATATTATAACTAAGCTTGCTAGAGCTTACTCTCAGGGACTCAAATGTATCCTTGGGCAGTGGATTGGTGAAGATATTAGCCAATTATTCTTTTGATTGCATATATTCAAGTATGACCTCTTTTTATTGAACTTTTTCTCTTAAATAATGATACTTGATGGCAATGTGTTTAGTCTTTGCATGCATGACTAGATTCTTGGAAATATTTATTGCACTGGTGTTATCACAATAAATAATCACTAGTTCTTTGATCTTCATATGCATACCTTCCTGCAACTGTTTGATCTATGCAATATTTGAGCATTTTGCAGCAGCAACAACATATTTTGCTTCTGCAGTAGACTGAGAGATGCATCCTTGCTTCTTGCTAATCCATGTGACAAGTCTGTCACCCATAAAGAATGCTCCTCTAGTTGTTCTCTTTCGGTCATCAAGATTTTTAGCCCAATGAGCATCGGTAAACACTTTCAGTTCAAATTTGCCTTCTCTTCTATACCATAAGCCAAATTCCTCAGTATTCTTTAGATATCTTAGAATTCTTTTCACAGCAGTTATATGTGATTCCCTGGGGTTAGCAGAAAATCTAGCAACAATCCCTACTGCATGTGCAATATCTGGTCTAGTGTGTACAACATACATGAGTTTTCCTA
>MU223938.1:200376-210784 GCA_018584345.1 Thuja plicata | reverse complement strand
TGTGAAATGTAAAACAATAAAGTAATAAACCATACACACATAACACAAGGATTTTAATGTGGAAACCCTGTTAAGGGAAAAACCACTGGGACCGGTACCCCAAATTTTCACTGTTCTGAAGTGAGCCTTGTTAGGAGCCAACCCTGTTAAAGGTTACAAACACATAGTTAAGTGCGACCTTGTTAGAGGATTTTTATACATAGGTTGTCACTAAGTATCTAGCATCTAAGCTACCATCTTTGAATCATTCTTTAGACTGTCAATAGGCTTTATGCTAATCTTACTACCATCCTTGAATCAGCCTCCTTCTTAGACTGTCAATAGGCTTTAGGTAAGACCGCTGCTACTATCATGAATCAACCTTTTTGGTAATCTGTTAGGATATACCTCAATTATAGAAGATGGTTAAGTCCTGCTCTGTTAAGAGGCTTAATGATTCAATGGTTAAACTAAAACACAATGACCTATTTCTAATGCAACTTTGTATTGAAGATATTCAAATCTATTTATGTACTTTACCTCTCTAATCAATGTATCAATTCAATTCATTTGTACTTCACACTTTCTACTTTGTGATGTTGTGCTTCACTATTCGTCGGTGTCTGTAGAATTCTTTAGCTCTCCCTTAGCTTGATTGATCAGGACTGTACGAAGTTCATCCTTCACCAGTTTCTCTTCAGCATCTTCTTTCAATTCACTCCCCTGTATATCTGAGTGCATGTGGAAATGAATTATGATTGTCTCTTATATAGACATGATTTTCCTTGATTCTTGATTCTTGATTCTTGGCGTGAAAAACAATCTAGCCAATTTGATTTACGGCTTTAACTCCTGATTTATCTCATAGTTATCTTCTTCCCAACTGTATAAATCAATTGCTTTAATTGTGGTCAAATAAAACAACCAGTTAAGTCTATCTTTAACCTATGCCAGCTAGATATTTTGTCATTTTATTATCTCTCTATTCTGTCGATCAATTCTACAGTTCGTCACCGGTGACAACTGCCAGTTCCATCGGTGCAACTTTAGTTAGCTTCGGGATCTACGTCCGTCAAGCATCATTAGATCTTGCTCATTGGTCAACTCTATTTTTAGCTTATCGGGCATCCTGTGATTCTACTTCGTCAAGTAATACTATCTTCTGTTCATCGGGCATCACTGTGACTTTATCTTTGTCTTTACCAGTGGTGTGCACTCCGTCGGTGTTGTCTATCACTTAGTGAATACTTGACTTTTATGCATTGTTGAAAGCATAATCATTGTTCCATTGATTCTATAAAGTCTTTGGCATTATGTGTATGACCATACAGATGATATCAAGTTGACATCAATGACAATACAAACCATTAACTGATTTAATGTCTTGCATCATCTTCAACTTAACATTATCAAACATTCAATCAGTTACATGTCATCATCTTCATCCAAAGCTCCACTAAGGCCATGATCAACCATTTAGGTCGATGTGTTCACATTAGTCAAAGATCCAGTAGAATCTATTGTCTCTCCCTGAACCAATATCTCACTTGACTCTTTGACTTTCCATACCTTACCACTACTGTTATCTAGTACTTTCTAGAAAAAAATTCAAATTCATTTTTGTAATCTACAAGACTCTTGCTAGTATCACTCTCATTCCTCTTTGTATCCATAGGAGGTGGTACTCTTTTGTTGTTTGCTCTATTTTATCTACAAAACTTTTCTATATGCCCTGGATTGTTGCATTTGTAGCATATAGGAGGAGGTATGTTTTGACTTACTTATAACTTATAGTACTTTGCAATGTGCCCAAGGTTATTACATTTGTAACATGTGGGTTTAAGTGTTGATTCTCCTCTTTTGTTATCTTGTCTATATCTATATTGATCAAGTTTCCTACATTTTTCTTTCTTGTGCCCATATGCATGACAATTAAAACAATAACAAGAAAAATATTTGAAAGGAGTATTACCTCTGCAATCTCTCTTCATGTGTCCAAACTTGTTACATCCAAAACATCTACCTCTGAAAGGTCTTATATGTTCTTTAGGTTCTTCAATAATAGGTTTTTCTCCATCGGTCTTCATGTGTCCAAACTTGTTACATCCAAAACATCTACCTCTGAAAGGTTTGATATGTTCTTTAGGTTCTTCAAGAATAGGTTTTTCGCAGTAGGTTTCTCTTCTTGAATCTTAGAACATTTAGCTTCATTGAAGCCAATACCATTCATATCACCTTTAGGTTTTTATCTATCTCTTTGTTCATCAATCAAGTCACTGCTCATGTGAAGTTTCTCAATATGTTTCTTTTCTTCAAAAAGTTCACCTTTTATGATCTGATTATATTTCTCTAATTCCAAATACTTGTTCTTGTAATGGTCAAGGTCAATCTTCATTTATCCCATCAGAATATTAGCATCCTTCAAAGCTTCTTCAATCTTGGTCTTAGCATCCTTTTCTTGTTGAATCTCTTTATCCATTGCTTCATATTTAAGTTTTAGAGTATCAATCTCTTGTTCAAGTTGCTTTATCAGATCTGAATTATCATTGTATGAATCTTCTTTTATCTAAACCATAAGATCATGTCTCTTATTTCTGGAAAGTTCAAGTTGAGCTTTCAATTTCTTAATGAATTCCTCAGCTCTGCTTAAATCGAATCTCAAGTCACCATTCTCTCCTTTTTCTTTATCAAGGTCTTCAAGTGCCACTTCAAAGTTCTCTTCCAAATTTACTGAATCCATCTTGATCTCCCTTAAGTTTTTAAACTTCCTTTTCAAGGGCCAACAACTCTGATACCAATTATTAGGATTAAGTAATACTGAGAGGGGGGTGAATTAGTATTACAGCACTTTAAATTCAACTTAAACCAATTCCACATAAACCATATGATTTCTAAAATAAAAAGAACATAAGAAAATAACACACAACTCATTACACCATGATTGGTTGTCGAGGAAACCATGGCCAAGGGAAAACACCGATGGGGATGGTACCCACAAGCATGCACTAAAGTATAATGTCCCTATTAGGAGACCTAGCCCTGTTAGTATCTTAATATTACATAGTACATTTCCTTGTTAAAGGAATAACAACCCTGTTAAAGGTATACAACACCCTATTAGGGGCCAACTGAGCTTACAACTCTTACAACAAAAACTTTTGTTACAAAGTGTTCTCAGTAATGAATAAAAAAAACATCTTCAATACTTAGATAGTTCCATTCATAGCTCTTCAATGATCTATGTCAACCTCTTCTCTCACATTTTTCATTCACATACATACATATCCTTCCTTTCATCATATATCATGTCTTCTCTTTACGAAAAATCTTCATATATATATATATATATATATATATTTCATCATCTAGTCAGCTCTCTTAATTATTATCACATAGCTGGCTATCAATACAAAATAGAATTAATAATGTAAAAAACAAATAAAAATTCGGTGCTCTTATATAACCAAAATATAGGTTATCCAAAATCATAATCAAACTTATCTTGCCAGGAGTCCACAACATACTCCATAAATCATCGCTACTTGTTCAACTGCTTTGTTATGATGTTTTGTTGTCTGCGCATGTCTTCAAATCACTCTAACTCTTTGTAATCATCACCAAAACCAAATTGATCTCAGTTGGAGGTCATACATACTCCATACTATCTTCCTCTAAGATCGCTAATCATGAAACATCGTACTTGATCTTCATTATCCAAAAAAATATTGCTATACTCTGTATTTCTTCTTATGTACTTAGTCATTTTGAAGAATGTATCTCCAAAATTGAACTTCATTCCAATCCATCAATATATCAGATGTGTTTCCATAAATGACAACCCATAAAGGTCTCATACCATACCAAAAACATCACTTGCCAACAAATTCTTCTTATCAAAATTGCTTCTCTACAAATCATTTCATGACATTGCAATAGATATCGGTGAAGCTAGTGATACGATAATTTCAAATTGGGATTCATTGGATTATGATCTATGGCATGTCAAATGGAATGTGGGTGTATAAGATAGTGACAACACCTCATCTAATTCAGAAAGACAAAAAAACGAAATTGGTCAAGGCAACAATGTTGAGCATGAATGGGAAATCATTTCACGGTTACATCAAGGAAATACAATGGAAGTTTCTAAAATTGATATGGTGGGACGAAGGGATATGGATTGAGAATCAAATTGGTCAAATTCATACAAGTCTGATGAATACACTATAGAAGTGATCAATTTTGTCAAAAGGATGAGAGAAAATGGATGCCTTCTATATATTGACACACAACAACACATCAATTACAATAGTCTCGGTGAAAAACAGAAAAAGCATTTTATATAATTGTGTTCAACTATCATGGGGGTCAAAATGTGATGCCCCTATATATGATAATTCAGGGAACATTACGTACCAGAAAATTATATATGATTGGTGTAATCTGTGAAAATATCAAACAAGCAACAATGCCTAATCAATCTCCACTTCTACTCCTTGCGCCGACAGGAGTAGCTACATTCAAAATTGGTGGATCAACAATTCATTCAAAGTTAAGAATCCCAATAAAATATTTATCTCAATTGGAAGGAACGTGTCTGACAAGATTTCAAAAAGAAATGAGTCATATCAGATATATATTGATTGATGAAATGAGCTTCACTGGGAGAAGTTCCTAGAAAACATAGACTCCCGACTTCATCAAGTGTTTCCCCATAACACTAACCTCAAATTTGCAAGTGTACATATGTTTCAAATGTAATATTGTAGATGGATCAAAATTTATTGTATATGAATTAGGTTTATTAAAATAATATATTCATAGTTTAAAACATTGTCAACTTTGTGTTGGTGTTATTTTAGGGATTTCAATGATTTTAGTTGGTGACCTCAGACAGCTCCCTCTGGTGAGAGACAAGACAACATATGACAGAAAAAGATGAGAAAAGCTACTATGGGAAGACTTTACAAAGTTGGTCACATTGGAAAAAGGTTTTTAGACAAGATGGAGAGGATTTTGAACAAAAACAATTTTGTCATTTACTGACAAATCTTAGAGATGCACAACTGACTATTGATGATTGGATGTTGCTAATGTCAAGAACAAGGACCAACATGTCTATAATGGAAAATGATGATTTTGATAATAATGTTCATTTAGTTTCCACTAATGATAATGTTTGCAATTATAATCAAAATAAATTACATTCTCTGAGACATGTTGCACGTATTATAGCAACGAAAGTTTCAAATGTTACTGGAGTTGAAGAAAATTCTTCCGATGAGCTTGATATGGAATTGTTGATCTTCAAGCATGCAAGAGTTATGGTAACTTCTAATCTCTGGATAGAAGCAAGCCTTGTAAATGGTGCTTTGGGTTATGTGCAGGAAATAGTATAAAAACCTGAAAGTGTGCCACTAGAACTACCATTGTATGTCATGGTGAAATTTGACACGTACTTTGGATTCCCATTCAATGAAGAGAATTCAAAAATAGTACCTATTAGCACAGAAAAAAGAGGTTGTACAACTCAAATACCATTGAGATTGGCTTGGGCATTGACAATACACAAATCACAGGGTTTGACACTTCAAAAAGCAACAATTGATATAGGACCAACTGAAAGAACAAGAATGTCATTTGTGGCAATATCACGTGTAAATTCATTACAATTATTGAGAATAATTCCACCATTTTCTTATGATCATTATGAGAAAATGAGAAAAGGAAAATAACTTGAAAAAATAAAAGTAGAAGAAAGAAGGCTTAAAGCATTGGAAAATAGCTCATGTAACATTTTTCAACAAACATACAATTTTGAATACAATAAGGAACTATTTAGAGTAGTACAATAAAATGCATTTGTGGATAGACATTCTTTTAAAATGTGATTCTGTAGGTTTCATCAAAGTTTTTAAATAATAATTTTGGTTTGTCCTCTTGAAAAAACAATGTTATTTTCTCTATTCATTATATTGGGGCATTTATAGTTTCTAATTAAAATGCTTTTATCAAAAAACATGGTTCAAGGATTCTATATTAAGATATTTAAAGTTCTGATCATGTGTAATCTTTTGATTTTAAAGAAAATGAAAACATCAATAATTTTGTCTATCCTTTTATAATCATTTTTCATAATTTTATATCCAAATATTTGAAGAAAATTAATATGTTGAGGCAAAAAACAATTAGAATTTATGACTTATATGAGCATATTGATCTTCAAAGAATTCACATAGAAGAAAGAAAAAACTATTTGTCTTCAAAAAGACATCTCCGGGAAACGGATCTACTTAGGTTTCGACCACCAGCACTTAGAAATTTCATTCATTTCTACAAAGACACATTTTTTTTAGAATTGGTTTGTTGTGAAGCGTGTGATCCAACGAAGTTGTACTTTGTTCCAGCAGAGCTTTGGTTACAAGTTTTTTTCTAACTAAATTATATGATTATGCCCCTCTTTGGTTAAAAGCAACACTTAGAGCACCGCAAATTAGTACTCAAGGTCTGTCAAATTTGCACTATCATGGCCAATTTTTTTGTTTACAATTTGTTGGGATAATAGACACGCCATGGAATCGACATGTGGTTGATAGATGGGGACCTTGGGGAATTTTTTTAACTCTACCATTTATTGAATAAGTAAGAAAAATTGTAACTAAACAAATACTCACATGTACACATGCAACTTGTGAATATTATCCAACATTGCGTGAAGATATAGGCACTTGGTATCTACGACGACACAACTATGAGCATCTTTATTGGTTTGACATACTAAACCCCACAAATGAAGACTTGATTCCAGGAAATGTGGTTCACTTTGAAGATGGCAGTGACTCTGACTAGAATAATTGATTATTTATATTATTTCAATGAATTACTTTGCTTGAGAGATATGCGTTCAAGCTTTCAATGTAAGTATTTTAAGAAACAATGTTTTTCTAAAAAATGTAATGTAAATGTATGTCTTACGTCATTTCAATAATAACATAGAAATGATCAAAGTTGATGAATTATACCTCTAAAAAAAATAGTGTAATTGTAATGTTCAAAGAAACTCCCAAAACAATTCAAAGTTGAATATAACAATTGTACATAAACAAAGTATGTTGACATTAGTATTGGTTCATATATATGTTAGATCATATTCAATTATACAGTACTTTTTATTTCTAATATGTTCGCCTTTAATTTTTTTACTTTACTCTAATAAATTGGCATCTTGCATATTTAATTGAAAAAAAAATGTAGTGTGTAATTAAAGGCATGACCATATTAATTGAAAAAGGTGACATCCAAATTGTTTCTAACGTATATGAAAAAAATTCTAAGAATGTGACTTATTTTTCTTTTGTTCAATATGTGTATGTGTAAATGTCCATAAAAGGTACTAACACATATATATCTAATTCAAGAACAAAAATCTTAAACAGATTTAAAGTAACAACCAAAATTATGTTGTGATGTTGTTTCTTTATTGTAAAAAATGTTTTCATGGATATACATGTTCTCTATATTTTATTTGCTCCCCCCCTTTTATACTTTTTAGTTACTATTTATTTAAAAAAAGGATTGTTCTTTTATATCATGAGATTCTTCAAATCATGGATCTTTCTCAAAATTAATCTGAAATTATTGTACCAATTCCATCTGCCTCGGTGAACTTTGATGGCTCTACTCAGACACCTCTTGATAAATGTGTAAGATCTGTATTGGAATGATTCTATAAAATGCTTATAGAATTTGAAAACACAGCTTTATCTATAGATTACGTTGTTGAGAATGAGATTTTGAAAATGAAAGATGATGTGGAAAAGGTTAAGGAGACATATACTAGAATCGTTGCTTTTCCATATTTTATGGAAGAATTCTATCGTGATCATTACAAAAATAAAGGTCAAAATATTGTTCATATTAGTGAAAATTTTGTAATGTCTTTACACTGCCACAATTAACAGCAATTAACTACCAGTGGTAGAGTTTTGATGTTTTTCTAAAACTAAACTTTTTTATGAATGTTATAAACTTGTATATTATCATGCATAATATATAGTTTGATCTTCAAGACATTGTTATGGTGTAAGAGTGAATTATATTTCCTTTATTATTTGGATCCCAAACATGTATGTGGTTTTCTATATCTGACACAAAGTCTATTTTTGAACTACAAGTGTTTTATTGATTATATTTTTGGAATTTGAAAGCTTGATTAAGTTTCCCTATTTTGTTACTTGACAAAAATAAGATAAAATTATTATTATAGGTTTTTTGAACATAATTACTAATATTTTTACACAAATAAATATTATTCATATCTACAATTAAAACTTCTTAATTCATATCTACAATTAAAAAAATTTAATGACAAATCAATCATTAAAGTAAAATTCAAATATTGAATATTTATTATATAAGTAAATTTGACTTAAAACATATATTTAATAATATAATATTATTAAAAATTAGTTTAAAAATATTCTCAAATTAAGTGTAGTTATAATCTTCTTTGTGATTACCATCCAAATACATACAAGTAAATTTGTGAAATTACATTTTTCTTTTGTTAACAAATAAGTTTTCTTTGATTAATACTTTATTAGAATTGAATCATTACATCAAGTAAACTGAAACATGTGCTATAATATTTATTAGTAAACCCTATCCCTATGGGTAACTCTAACCATTTATCTAAATGAACAACAATTGTAAAGTTCTAACATTTAATGGTATCTCTATGTATAAGTGTAATTGGGAAGATAAAAAACAACCCTATAGTAAATTAATCCCTTATCCCATAAAAAAAATTGAATGAAAATCATAAGCTAAGTTATAACCAAACCCAAACTGAACACTAAAGAAATTTGAACCCTAACCTTATACCTAATTAAGGAAAACCTTGATTCAAATTGAAACCAAAATCTAAATCTATATAGAAAAAGTAACCCTAACTATACCCTATCCTTAAACTAAATTAAATCCAAATGATATATCAAAATGAATCTTAAACCTACACTAAACCATATTGAACCTTAATCATAGTTAGCAATAATCCAAATTAAACTATAACTATAAACCTTAATAAACCCCAATTTTAATACTAAACCAAAGAAAAACCCAACTTTAAGAATAAACCAAATAAAACCCTAACTCTACAAAATATTAAATCTAAATTATAAGTCAAATTGGATTGGAAACCTAACACAAGACCGAATTGAAAGTACTCTTAGATTAAATTATTAAAGTGTTATATTAGAAATCAAATATATTACTTTAACCTTACTTGTATAGTAATCAAATACATTACTTTAATAAAATATATTACAGTTATAGTTTAATTTGGATTATTGCGAACAAAGGTCCCATGCCCTATTTGGATTGATGACTCTTTGCTCGATTCAGTTTTTATTTGTCATTCCCCTATGATTCACGGATAAATTTAGAAGGTAATTGGTGAGCATGTGTTATCCCCGAGGTCAAGACGAGTCCTTTATCATTCGCAGATGATTTCAATTTTCCTCTCCAACTTAATGGACCTATTGCAATATTTCAATCTTCTAGTGTTAATCACTAATAAGGTGGTTCGGCCTCAATACATCATGGGCAATAAATTAACACTGGCTATACAAAAATACAATCTATGGTTGGGGTGTGCATTTGTAGGAGGCTTGTTTCCTTGCCAAATCCTTCTCGCTAAACATGAACATATGATCATGTACGAAAGCATTAAAAGGGCACTGGAAAAACATAGTTTTTAGATTGTTAAATCAACTTTGCAAGTTGTGGCAAGGACTTTGGGGGCTAAGTGTGAGGTCAATATCCATCAGACTGTCAATGCCATTTTAGACTTATTGGGCATTCCAAAAATTTCACCAAGACAGTCTCCAGAAGAATATTTTTGCAAGCAGAACATTACTGCCTCCTCTATTGCCGATGGTTTCGGATTTGAATCTGTCATCATCAGGAAATACTTTATCGATTGAAAAGAATGACCTTCAATCTAGCTTGGTTTTTCAGACTCCAAAATCATGGCAGATTGAAAATGATGCTTGGGTCACAGATGTTCACATTGATCCTCCAATCGATTGGGAAAATGCGTGGGGATTTTAGCATCGACAAGAAGATATCCATCATGGCGACCCAGAGGATATGGAGGAGTGAAGTATCAGATGTGAAAGTTTTTAAAATTTTATTTACTTTTGGGTCTATTTTTTGGCACACAACTTCTTGTAATGTCATTTTGTGGACTCGTTAATTGTCTATCGACTGCTAAATGTGCAAGTCCTTAGTTAAATATCTGTGGCCCGAATGGTATTTAGACATGCCCTTAATATGATGGATATGTATTAAATATTTGTAATCAGATATAGGTTTGAATTATGAAATTTTAATATTTTTATAATATGTAATGGACAAGGATATCAGATTT
>MU223938.1:175545-188320 GCA_018584345.1 Thuja plicata | reverse complement strand
AACTAGGTCAATCTGAGGGCCTTCATTTTACATTTTTACACATCCATGACTAGAGAGCTATGAATCGATATTTGAGGCCTCATTCTTGAGCAACCTTGAATGGAATGATTCATAGAAGTGTGACACAATTATAGCACACAACATGTACCTTTAATTTTGTTCCTTGTCATTATACCTTATGTCTAATCTCCAATTATTTTCTTAGGTGAATGATGCCTTCTGACATATTTTGAAAGTAGAGGATCCTTCCTTCTAGATTATGGGCTTACTCCACTATGTTCACCATGCTCAAATATTTTGTTACGTTCTTCTTTCTGATGCTCAGGTTCCACTGTTTGAGACTCGGGTGTCATTTTTTGTGACTCAATTTCTACTGTCTGAGACTCGGTTTTCTCTAGTAACAGCTCGGGTTGCACATTTTATACTGATGAATTCAATGGTTGACAGGATTGTTGTCCAATTACCATTGCTTTTGTCTTAGGTATAATATCAGGTTCATAGTACACAAATTTTATGTAGTCCTTAGGCTCTTTACTATTTTTTTCTTCACATCTTTCTGCAAACTCATCAATTCTTACATGCACACTTTCTATGAATTTTGAGTAGCAAGATTCAAACATTTATATTCTTTTCTTTTACAGGAGTAGCCTAGGAATATGCCTTCATCTTCTTTTACATCAAATTTTCAATTTCTTGCTTCTTTTAAGATGTAACCATCTACTTCCAAATACTTTTAAATAATGAACATTAGGTTTATAGCCATACCATAATTCAAAAGGTGTCTTCTCAGTACCATTCTTCAATTGAACTCTATTCAAGGCATAAATTGCAGTGTTGATGGCTTCCTTCCAGTATTTGGTAGCAACATTCTTTTCAATCATTAAGGCTCTTGCACAATCCACGATGGATCTATTACTTCATTCTGCTATTCCATTTTTTTTTGTTGTACCGGGGCCAGATACTTGTCTCTTGATTCCTCTTTCATTCCAAAATTCATTGAATTCATTAGAAATGAATTATGCTCCTCTATCAGATCTTAGGCACTTCAATTTCTTTCCTGTTTCCTTTTCAACTTTGGTAAGGTACCACTTGAATTTTTGAAAAGCTTATGATTTTTCTCAGAGAAACATAAAATTCATCATTCTGGAATGATCACCAAAAAATAGAATGAAACACTTCTCTCCAGTGTAACTTGTTGTCCCAATTGGTCCACACAGATCAGTATGTACCAATTCCAAGACTTCTTTGGTATTATAGTTCTTTCTCTTGAAACTAGATTTGCTCATTTTTCCAATTTGACATTGTTTGCATGTTACCAATTCAGGTTTCCTTGAGACCGGAATACCTCTTACTCTTATTTCCTTGCTTATGTTAACCAGGTTATCAAAGTTCACATGACACAGCCTTTTATGCCATAACCATCTTTCTTCTACTTGTGCAATAAAACATGAACTTTCATTGAGATCAAGATAAAATAGATTACCTTTGGTTTGCTTGCCATTTCTGACTAGGTTTCATTTACCATCCAGGAGCTTGGACTTATAATTCATTAATTCTACCTTGAGACCAATGTTATTCATTTGTGCCATACTTAGTATATTTATCCTTATTCCTTCAACCCAATAAGGATTATCACATTTAATTCCTTCAATTAGAGCAATACAACCTTTACCCTTCACATAACAAGGTTCATTATTCCCAAAACTGACACTCCCACCATCATAGTGCTCAAGAGTTTCAAATTTTGTTTTATCACCAGTCATGTGGTGAGAACAACCACTATCAATTTTCCAAGTGTCATTTTTGCTAATATGAGAAAATAGTGCAGTCTTTTCATCATCTTCATTATCTAACTCATCCTTAATGGCAATATAAACCATTTCATCTTCATCTTCATCACTATCAGAATCTTTAGCAATATAACAAGATTTCTTACCATTGTCCTTGTAGTTTTTATAACTGTTGAAATATTTCTTGCCTTTATATTTGTTGAACTTTCTCTCATCTTTTTCATCTTTGTTAGGACAATTAGCAGCAATGTGAGCAACCTCATTACATGAAAAGCAAATGAATGGCATTCTTCCTTTGCATTTACCTTTTCCTTTGGCAGCTCTCTTTGCAAGTAGTGCTTCAATGATTTCCATATCTTCGTCATTAGATTCATCATCAGTGTCACTATCAGTCTATTTATTTTTAGAGTATCTATCCTTCTTTCCAAGGTTTAGTTTAGCTTTGAATACAGACTCAAGATTGCTAGTGTTAGGATAATAATTGTCAAAATTGTCCAACTCAAATGATGATAGCCTTCCAATCAATGCATCTAGAGATATATTATTACTGCACCTCATCTCTTGAATAGTTGAAACTCTAATTGCATAGATAGGAAGTAAAGTTATCAATACCTTACTAACCACTATAGTATCTTCAATTGTTCCACATGCGGCTCTGATGGCACTTACACTTTTCTTGATTCTTTCACTGTATTTTGTAATGTTTTCTCCTTCTTTCATTTTCATCATATCAAACTAACCTCTGAGACTTTCTTCTTTGGCTCTCTTTACACTTGCATCTCCTCCATGAATATCATGCAGTTTGTTCCACATATCAAAGGCAATAGGGAAGTCCTTGACTTCATCAAATTCTGAGTAGCTGAGTGAAGAAGCTATATCAATCATCATTATATTATGATTCTTTCTTTCCACCATCTGGTCCACAGTCAAAGGTACCAGTGGTTCCACATATTTGTTATCTAGGAGTTGTAGACCACTGCCATGTCTGAAATTTGTCTTTGTGAAGTTTGGGGATCTCCCTTCTGTAAGACATCTCTAATCTTTAGCTTAGGCCTTTAAACCTTCCCTGCAAGTACTTGGAGCTCTGATACCAATTGTTGGAAATGAGTTGAGTAACTGAGATGGGAGGGGTGAATTAGTTACCACAAAAAAAAATCCAAGTCCCTTAGATGTCTTAAAAAAATTAGTCATTGTTGCTCAGTTAACATAGATATTTCTCTGTCACTCAATTAACATAGAAAATCTTAAGATATTAACTATGATTATCTTTAGTAATTAATTGCAGAAACATAGACCATAAAGCAAATGAAATGTACACAGATAACACCAAGATTTAATGTGGAAACCCAATATGGGAAAAACCACCAATTGCAACTAGTTACTATTTTTCACTCTTCTAAAGTGAGCCCTGTTAGGAGCCAACCATGTTTAAGGTTACAAAAACACACGGTTAGGTGTGACCCTGTTAGAGGATTTAATCACCCTACAACGAGTGGCCTTGTTAGAGTTCTTCAAACACTTCAATATAGAAATGTCACCTTGTGAGAGGATTTACAAAAGACTATTAAGTCTACTCTGTTAAGAGATTTGAATCACTGATAAAATTGTTAGAAAGTAACAATGGATTGACCTAATTGTACATGCAACTGTCTTTGCTAATTCAGATCTTGCTTTTTTTATAAATTGGATCCTCACTGATCAAATATTCTATTGTTGCTATGTCCGGATGATCTGTCCTTAATCAAAATCCCATCTGATTTTGCCTCTGCTCTTCATATCATGTTCATCCACTAACTCAATTACTTTCACTTTTGAATCCAAACTTGACCTTATATATATATATATATATATATATAGACCTTGTCAAGTCGACCTCTATAATTTTCCAACTAAATAATAAAACTCAAATCTATCGGCCTCATATTCCCAATTAAACATAAAATGTGATCATCTGTTAGTCGGCAGACACTAACTGTTTAATTCGGTCAACACTAAAATTCTTCAACGCCTGACCAACACTGTAATGCCCAAGTGAACTCCGTAAGAACTGAATTTCTTCAATACCCGACTGAGCTTGAAAAACACTGAGATTCACTTGCCATACACTGACTGTGCTCGGTTTGGATGTAGACATTTGTGTAACATCACTACATAAGTGCATATACATGTGTAACATCAATGACAATACACAATTGCATAATTGTCATCAACATATATATATATATATATATAGTGGATATCCCACTTTTGCTTAAAAATATATTTTTTAAATATTACTTTGATAATCTAATATAACACTTTAATAATTTAACCCTTAAACTAAATGAAATTGAACCCTTATTACAAACATATATAAAAACTTATGCTAATCCTATACGAAATTGAATCCATCCCTTAAATCAAATTGAACCCTCATAGTAACATTAAACCGAATTGAGCCCCAACAATGAAATGAATCAAACACTAGGTATAATCCAAATTAAATATTAAACTAAATTGAACCCTTATCATAAAATGAATCAAACCCAAATCCTAATTATAACATTAAAACAATTGAACAATAACCCTAAAACTAATTGAGCATTATACCAAATTGAACCCTAATCATAAACCAAATATCCTAATGCTTACACTCAACAAAAAATAACCCTATTTCTAAACAAAATTTAACCAAGTTTCTAACAGTAAGCTCAATTAATTATAACCCTAAACAAAATTGAGCTTTAAACCAAATTGAATTATAACTCTAAAACTAATTGAACAAAAAACCAAATAAAATCCTGAAGCTAATACTAAACCAAATTATTCTTAATGATGACTCTAAATAAAAAATAACCCTACACTAACCTAATTTAGATTCAAACCTTAAACCTATATGGACACTATAAAAATGTGACCCTTAAACATATACACCTTAAATCACATTAAAGCCAAATTATAATGCTAAGACAAATTCTACCATAACCCTAAAACTAATTAAACATTAAACAAATTGAACACTAATTATAAAATAAGTTATGCTTTATCCATAAAATTAACATGATGGTGAGACAAATAAAGATGATTAGATTAGAGAATTAGAGAGATATAGAAAGAGATGGCAATAGGGAGAGAGCGAGAGAAATGGTAGAAATAGTGGTAGAAAATAGGAGACATAAACATAGTGGGAATGATATAGGATGAATAAACAGATGTAACGAGAGGTAAGGAGATAGAATCAAATTAAACTCTAACCCCTTAAAAAATAATATTAAACATAATTAAACCCTACTGATTAATCCATAAGGTTAAATAAGTAACAATCATAACTTTGAGCCTAATGTAATTCTAACATTTGAACAAATATTTAATCCTCAAACTTAGAATAAATCAAATTGAATCTTAAATCTAATAGTAAATCAAACACAATCCAAACTCCAAACCAAATTAAACCCTACCCCTAACACTGAAAATATTGAAACATAGTTCCCTTACAATAAGAAAAATAAATCCTAAACCTAAACCAAATTAAATTCAAATCATAACCATATAAAAAGTTGAACCGCAACCCTAAACCTAATTGGACATCAAGCTAAATTAAACACTAAAATTAAACCAAATTGAACCCTAACATGAACTTAAATTAAACCATAACATTAAAATAGATTAAACGTTAACCCTAAAACTATTTCAAAAATAAACAAAGTTGGAAAATATAGCTAAACCAATTTAAATCATTAATATAAACTATATTAAACCCAAATTCTAAATAAAATTAAACCTAAACTATAACACAACCAAATAGAACTATAACCTCATTTCTTAAACCAAATTATAAGCTAAAATTAATACTAAAACAAATTGAATGCTAGCCATAATAGCATAATTATTTGAATTATAACCCTAAACATAATTAAACATAAAAAATTGAAATGGATTGAACCCTAGAGATAAACTAAATTGTACCTTAAACTTAACACTGAACTAAATTTAATCATAACATAAAACTAGAGAAACCCTAATCCCAATGCTAGACCAAAGTTTATGATAACCCAAAGGTTAATTAAAATTAACTAAATGAAATCCTAATTCAAATTGAACCTGAATCCTAACCCTAAACCAAATTTACCCCTACCTCTAATTTCAACTCTAAACTTAACTGAATTCTAACCAAAATGAACTCAAATACTATACAAAACCTTAAACCTATTTAAATATTGAACCGAAAAAACCCAACCCTAACCGTACATTAAATTAAATCCTAAACCAAAGTGAATCCCAACTTTATTTGTAACCCCTACCTAAAATAAATCATAAATATAATCAAATTCAATCCTTACTTTAAACAGAGCACAAAAACTAAAAATATAATTAATTAATCGTAAAATAAATGACTAACATAATATGAAAGCAAAGAGAAGAGATTTCCACAATCCATGATAATAATAAATATTAAGAGTTTCTGGATTTGATTGTGTTAAAAAAAATTTTACATCAAAAAAATTTTTGATGTAAAATTTTTTTAACACAATCAAATTAGAAACTCTTAATAGTTATTAACATAATATGACTTTCACAAAATGGGACTTTCTCATTCATGATAATTGGCCCCTTCTCCAAATACTACCAGCCCATGGTTGCCGAACCTCAAAATCATCTACATCAGACCAACGATTTACCATTTGGATAGCTCCTCTACCTGGTTTTGTCAAGTTGAATCATGATGGTGTCTCTAGGAGAAATCTAGGCATTTCTGGAGTTGGGATTGTTATTACAGATTGACAAGGTAAAATCATGAGAGCATTTTTTAAGAAACTACCCCCTGACTCTTACAATGTGGCAGAAATTGAAGCACTTCTCCTCGGTCTATCCATTCCTATCTCCATTAATATCCCTCATATCATTGTTGAAGGAGATTCAATGGTGGTCTTCAACATAGTTTCCTATAGACAAACCTCATCCTGGAAGCTTAAGTACAGATTAGATCTGATTCTCATTGAGGTCCTTCCAATCATTCAAAATCAAACATTGTTTTAGGGAAGCTAATATGCTGGCTGATTTCCTTGCAAATAAATCCATAGATGATCCTTTTCAGTAGCAGGAGGTTGATATCAGTCACCTCCCATACTTAACTTGACTGGCCTCCCATAGTGGCTCTCTACATTACTATTTGTATCTGTCTATTCTTTGACTAATACATCTTTCAGTCTGGTTGTATGCTTCCAAGTACCTATGGGAGTCTATGTTTGGGTCTGTGAAATCATTTTTAGCTATTACTTGTTATAGAGATCTCTTTTCGATTATTTGGAATGCCTTGCAAGATGGTGGACTTTCTTATATAAGTACTGGTGTATAACCTTTTGATTGGTGTTTCCAATCCTTTTGCCTCTGAACCTTTATTGTCAAACTTCCTGGTTATCCGTACCATTATTGTGCTTCAATATGGATGTATCGGAGAGGACATTTTCCCAATGCCTCCTTTACGCATTGCAGTTCCTACACCTGTGGACCTGTTACCATTGCTCGTGGACACTCTGGGTTGCATGGACATGGTTGCAGTATCACCTTCTTCTTCTGTGGTATTGATGGATGGTAGACGCCTGAATCTTCCCTTGACATCAAGGATATCTCCTTCTCTATATGTCCCCTCTTCTCCATCCCTTTTCTCCCATGGGTATCTTCTTTCGGATGTAAGTGGGTTGGGTGGGTTTTGATTCGATATAGTTTCTAATATCTCAGGCTGGTTTTTTGGGTGGGAGGATGGGGTATCTTCTTTTAGGATTCACATTTTGTTTCACGAGCTACAACCGAGGGTTTTCTTCCTAGTTCTTTCCCGCCGATATGCCCACCTGAACCAGGCAACTATAAAAACTTCATTTTATTTTAATAAAATTTGTGGCTCTGCCACTTTTGTCAAAAAAAAACATAATATGACTTTAGTATCAAATTAAATATATATGTGTCGAATTGAAGAATTTATATTATATCAAATAAAATATATACTAAAATATAAAAAAAAATTCTAATAACAATTATATAATAAAATTATATTATACAATAAATTAAATTATCTAATTTAATTCTTAGGAATTACTCCTCCTAATGTTACTAGCTATATATAAATTATATATTATATAATTTATAAAGAGAAAGCCTAGAGATATCGAGGCTTTAATTTACTTTAAAAAAAATTCACATCTAAAAATTAAAGCATGGATATCTCTCATCTTTCTCTATATAAATTATATAATATATAATTTATATATAGCTAGTTTAGAATTCTTTAAAGCATATTTTGAGCCCTCGTGTCCTTTCATACCACATTTACTATGGGAAAATCCTTGGTATTTACAGCCCCGACCACCATTTACCCAGCAGTTGATGTTGGTGTGGTGACGGATAACAATGGCGCCTCCAAGCAAGAGACCTCACAAGTTTGTTCCAAAAGTACTCCATGAAGCATATCCGAGCCTGATATTGTTTTACCTATTCATGAGTTTGATGATGCCTCTACTTGGCTTTAAATGCATACTCTTATTAGTTACTTTCTGGGTCGCAACCCTCCTGAAGGTGTTATTAAAGATTGGGTTGTGAAAGCCTGGACTACTCATGGAATCCACCTGGATGGCATTCAAAGTCTTACCAAAGGTTTCTTTCTATTTCATTTTTCCAACCCCACCCATGTGGATGCCATTTTTGCCAAAGGACCCTAGAATATTAGGGCTTCCCTTTTAGTTTTCCAACGTTGGTCTTGAGAATTTTATGTCTCTGATGACAAGAAACTAAAAGTTCTTGTGTGGGTTGAGTTTCCAGATCTCCCTCTACCCTATTGTCTTTTCATGCATGTCATTACGCAAACACTAGGTAGGGCTATTTGTAGTGAGCATGACCATTTTCTTAATCCTCAGTCCAAAAGAGGCTCTGTGTTGAGGTCGACCTCTCCATGGACCTTAAAGAGTCTGTTGAGATTCAAGTTGGTGAGACCACCTTCACTCAGAAGGTGCTTTATCTCAACCTTCCCAACACTTGTTATCATTTTCAATCTCTAGAGTACAAGATTAAGGACTGCACTTTGGTATTACCTCACACCAAATCTCCTCCTAAGGACTCTAGCTCTCAGACAGATGATCCTAGTAAAAAAGAGAAAACCAAGAAAGATGACTGGGTAACAGTCGGCCGCAAGAACAAGCATGCCAAGCCTGTCATTTCAGCTTCCACTTCACAGCCGTCACCTCCTTTTGTGGAGGCCTGTACTGAGAATGTTGCTCCTATTTCAACCCTGGCCGGCAAGGGATGGAGGTTTTTGATTTAGCTGTTAACCCTCCTTGGATTCACACGCCTTGGGCGACTTCTGCAATTTCTTCCCCTCTCATTTTTTGTCGCTGGCATAGCTCTTTTGCGCATGTCGAGGTCATGCTTGAGGGTGTTCCAGAAAAATGCAGAAATATTTCGATGGAGTCTCCTGGGAATGATTTCACTCCAGCATATTTGTCAAATAGTTTTGCTTCCCTTGGGGATGGTGATGGTATGGATGATATTGTTTTCTCATGAAGTACATCTCTTGGAATGTTCGGGGTCTGACAGACCTTCCTAGAAGTATTCTATCAGGGATGTGCATCATTGTGTTAGTCATCTGGATGTGTTATGCCTCCAAGAAGTTAAAATCTATGGTTTCTTTCTTGATGTTGTCTGTAAGTTTATTTGGCCTAAGAGCCTTGCTCTCTATTCTTAGCACAAGGTTTGTCGAGGTAGAGTTGTTACTCTACTTTCTCCTTGTTGGCATTATTTTTTGGGTTAATCATGGCTCAGATCCCATGTAGAGATGTGTCTGGGCCACTTTCATTATTGAGAATCATTCTTTTGGCATAGTTAATGTTTATGCGCCCAATGATGTTGTTGAAATATCTCACCTTTAGCGATGGCTTGTGGATTCTCTGTCACCTGCAACTTGGCTTTTTTGTGGTGACTTTAATATGGTTGAAGTGGCTTCTAACAAGGACGGCCTTATGCCTTTTTGATGGATAGTTGGTGAGAGAGAAGCATGGTACTACATGCATAATAAATTAGGCCTTTTTTATCCCAATGTTGGCCTCCACCGTCCCAATGGGGTTTGGCACACTTGGTCTAATTTTAGAGCCTCTTCTGATAGAATTCATAAAAGGCTTGATTGTGCTATGATTTTAACACAATGTTTTTCTCTTTATCCAAAAATCAAGCCTTACCTTTTACTCCTCTTGTTGACGTGACCTTGTCAGATCATTTCCCCATTCAATTTAATATTGTCTGGCAGACAGTTAAGTCATGACCTCCCACCACTCTTTTTTTTTAATACTTATATCCTACACCATCCTTCCACAATGGCCCACATTCATCAGATTTGGAACCTTGAGCCTCGACCATCACATTCACCTAGTTGGATTCAATGGTGGAATGATATTTCATCCAACGTATGACACGTTTTCTACGCATTTATGGCAGGAAACTTGCCAAATATTGTCGTAGATCTTATGATGTCAACACCAAAGGTCTTTGTGTTGCCACAGAGGCCTTGTTAGGATTAACTAGACAGAAACCTAACAATTACTTGTAGAAATATATAACCAATATCAGAGAATATAAGACAAAATAGAAGTGAACACAATACACAAAGATTTAACGTGGTTCACCCAATCCCTGGGCTACATCCACCAAACAGCAAGTCCAATCTTTCAATTATCCAGTGATTACAATCTGATCGCAATATGCAATCCCTTATAGCTCAATACCACCGTAAGAAGCAAAAGCATTACATATAACATAAAACCCTAACCCTAAGATTATTTATACAATCTTTATGCCACTTTAGGGTTACAACATGTCAGCCCATAAATTAAGGCATTGCAGAAAGTTTAAAACATTTTTCTGGATAATACTTTCCTGATCAGTCACCATAATATAACAATCTCCCACTTGGGGACTGATCAGACTCCACATAAACCAACAATTCTCCCACTTGGAGACTGATCCTGTAGCTAAACCGCTACCCTATGAAGCTCCCACTAGATCCAACCTTCATGGACTCTATTGTTCTGTCAGTCTATTCAATCTAGAAGACCAACCGAAGCTGAACAAGAATTTAGATTCTCCCTCATCACAACTTTTGTAAACATATCCATTGGATTATCATGTATATGTATCTTTTGCTGCTTTAACTGTCCATCATCCAAAACTGACCAAATGAAATGAAACCACAAATGTATGTTCTTTATCTTTGAGTGCAAAGTAGAATTCTTTGCAAGATGAATGGCACTCTGACTGTCTGAATAGAGATATTTATCTGCATGCGGATGTCCCAATTCTTCCATGAAGAATTGAATCCATATCATCTCCTTGGTTGCCTCTGTAGCAGCAACATACTCTGCCTCTGTAGTGGATAAAGCATTCACCTTTTGTAAATGAGAAATCCAACTCACTGTTGTCCCACCAATAGTAAATACATAACCTATAGTACTTCGCCTGGTATCTATATCTCCTACCAAATCTAAGTTAACATAGCCTTGAACACCAGTAGTAGAGCCCCCAAATTGTAAACACTGATTGGATGTACCTCTCAAATATCTGAGAATCCATTTGACTGCATTCCAATGTTCAATCCCAAGGTGACTCATATACCTACTAATGACTCCCACTACATGTGCAATGTCTGGCCTAGTACATACCATAGCATACATTAAGCTCCCTACAGCTGAAGCATAAGGTATCTTGGACATTTTAGCCTCTTCTTCTGGTGTCTTTGGACACATCTCCTTAGTCAATTTCAAATGACTAGGCAAAGGTGTAGTGACAAATTTGGCATCCTTCATGGAGAATCTTTGGAACACCTTTTCAACATAATCAGCCTGAGATAGTGTTAATTTTATATTCTTCCTATCTCTACAAATTTTCATGTCAAGGATTTGTTTCGTTGCCCCCAAATCCTTCATAGCAAAATATTTTTCTAACTGTTGTTTCATCCCCTTAATATGATCCATGTTAGGCCCAGCTACAATCATATCATAAACATATAAACATAGAATAATGTAGCTATCCTCATTTAACCTCTTGAAATAAACACAATGGCCATAATTACATCGAGTGTATCCATTCTCATTCATAAAAGTATCAAACTTAATATACCATTGTCGAGGTGCTTGCTTCAATCCATATAAACTTTTCTGCAATTTGCACACTAAACTCTCCTTACCCTTGACCTAAAATCCCTGTGGTTGTACCATATATATTTCTTCATTCAAATCACCATGAAGAAAATTGGTTTTAACATCAAGATTCTCTAAATGAAAATCTTCAGTAGCCAAAATACTTAAAACAGTACGAATAGACGTCATTTTAACAACTGGAGAAAATATCTCATCAAAATCAATACCATGTTTCTGTGCAAATCCTTTTACGACTAATCTAGCTTTAAATCTTTTCTTACCTCCATCTTCTTCTTTCAGCCTGTAAACCCATTTATTTTTCAAATCCCGTTTATCTACAGGTAACTTACATAAATCCCAAGTCTGATTTTTCAGAAAAGAGTCCATTTCTTCTATCATTGCAGACTCCCGCTGAAGCTTTGTTTCCACCTGCATAGCTTCATTATAACATTCAGGTTCACCAACATCAGTTAATAAAATAGAATACAAAGAAGGTGAAAATTTATCTGGAGGTCTACTTAGCCTTGTTGACCGTCTAACATTCACTGGGGTGTGTGGTATTTGTTGTTGTTGTTGTTGCAGAGCATGAGGAATTACTGGAACATTATCTTTTGGAATATCATCCAACTCTACATAATTAGTGTCTTTCTTCTCATGATGTCACAACAGATCTTTGTAGAATATTTTCTCATTGAATATGACTATAACCACCTAAATTTGGTCTGTTCCAACTATGGACCCTATTTTCCCTAAGTGTGATCATACCCTCGATTATGTCCAAACGACCCTGTTACTGCTTGGCATAATTCTTCAAATCAATTTAATGTCCTA
>MU223938.1:133642-150069 GCA_018584345.1 Thuja plicata | reverse complement strand
AGTCCACTTTCTCAAGCTTGACTTCCTTAAGGTCCACCTTCTCAAG
Source organism: Thuja plicata (assembly GCA_018584345.1). Lineage (NCBI taxonomy): Eukaryota > Viridiplantae > Streptophyta > Pinopsida > Cupressales > Cupressaceae > Thuja > Thuja plicata. The sequence goes on along the minus strand of MU223938.1, from coordinate 150,023 downwards.
CCACCCTCTTACACCCTTCCCTTGCTTCTTTAAGGCTTTCATTAATGCCTTATTAATGAAGATGCCTTAATCCTATGTCTCTCCCATGCCTTATTAATGCCTTGGGCATTAACAGTTCTTACACCTCCATTAATGAGTCCCTTAACTCATAAATGAGCCTTATCTCCTCTCTCTCTCTCATTCTTCTATAAATAGAAGCCATTTTTGAGAGCAAATAAGTCTTCAACTCATATCCTAAAATGCATTGTTATGCTGTTAGATTAATCTTAGAATCATATTTCATTACTTATTTCATGCTTTCACATTGTTCTTATTTCCATTCTTAGAGCTAAAATACATGCTTTCTCATCTTTTTAGCTTGTTTTTAAACTAAAATCCTTCATGCTAGGTCGTATATGTCACTGATTATAGCATAATATGAGGGCTATTATGTTACTAATAATACTCTTCTTAGTTAGAAGGCAATAGGTCAATATTAGTGGTTTTACATGCTTACCTAACCATTTTGAACTAATACAATGACTTATTGATGTGTTGTGTCTCTCTCATCAGGTACATAATTTACACACACAATGACATCCCTACTTCTTATCATTTTCCGATTTTCAAAATTGAAAAGTCTATAGCCAAATTCATCAATGCCATATCCAAGAAATACACATTTCTTTGATTTTTCTTCCAGCTTGGTTCTATTTTCAAAATCTATACATGCAAATGCTTCACAACCGAAGGTTCTATGAAAAGAATAACTTACCTTCTTACCAGTCCATGCTTCCTCTGGAATACTACAACCCAAAGGAGTAGAGGGACCTCTGTCAATTAAATAAACAATAGTATTTATAACCTCTTCCCACATGTTTAAGGGGATACCAGCATGCAATCTCATAGTCCTTGCACGCTCCATTATTGTCCTGTTCATGCGTTCAACCACTCCATTTTCTTGTGGATTTCTTGGAACAGTTTTCTTTCTACGAATACCATTAGAGGATTAATAATACTCACCATCGTTATCAGATCTGAGATATTTTAATCTTTTACCAGTCTCATTTTCAACCAAGCTTTTCCATTTTTTAAAAGTTTCAAATACTTCAGATTTCTGCCTAAGGAAATAAATCTAGACTTTCCTAGTTGCATCATCAATGAAAGTAACATAATACAAAGAGCCACCAAGGGAAGAAACATGAGCCAGACACCATACATCTGTATGCACAAGCTCTAATTTATCATTTTTATTTTCCTTCCCACCCTTCAAGAAACTGACTTTCTTTTGTTTCTTATACACACAACTTTCACAGAAATCCAAATTTACACATTTCAGACCTGGTAAAAATTTCTTTGAATGAAGCAATTCCATACCTTTCTCACTCATGTGCCCAAGTTTGTTGTGCCATAGTGTTGTTTCGGTATCCACAACAACACTTTCATTTTCTACCTACTCAACTGCAGCAACTGTTCCTGAACATTCACTTTTCTCTATAACATTTAAAGTAGAAGGAACAACATTACATGTACAAAGATATAAGGTGCCTACTTTCACACATTTTTCTACTACTAAGGAACCTTTTGAAACCTTCCAAATTTTATCATTAAAAGTAACTGTGCAACCTTCATCACCTAGTTGCTCTGCTGAATTTAAATTTCTACTCAGCCTTGGAACATGTCTTACCTCTTGTAGTAGCCAATTATTCCCATTTTGCAACTTAATCTTAATTCTACCCCTCCCAACAATTTGACAGGGTTCATTATCTCCCAAATAAACTTGCCCAAAATCACCTTGGACATAATCAATAAAATAACTCATATGGGGTGTAGCATGAAAGGAAGCCCCTGAATCTAGAACCCATGAATCATCAACATTCTCAAGGGAAAGAATCAAAACATCATCTTCAGATTTAGTGCTTACCACATTTGCCTCGTTATTTCCTTCATGTTTGTCTCCTTCTTTATTCTTTCGAGACCAGCAATCTTTCTTCTTGTGACCCAGTTTTCCACAATACCAGCAGTCACTAGGTCCTCTTTATTGAGACCTCTTTCCCTCTGATTTCCCTCATGATTTCCCATGATTTCCAGAGTTGTTTCCTCTATCTCTTGTTCCGCCTCTGCTTTCTGAATTCAAGACACTACCTGATGTAGCTCTGCCTGAGATTTTTCTACGAATTTCCTCGATCAGAATAACACCAAGAACATCATCAAATTTTACGGTGTTCGTATTAGAAACAGAGTTACTAACAACCATTATCAAGCCATTTCATCTTTCTGGCAAAGAACACAGAATCAAAAGAGCCCTAATTTATTCATCAAAATTTATATTCACAGAGGATAATTGACTAGCAACTATATTAAACTCATTCAAATGATCAGCCACTGACCCACCTTCTACCATCTTCATATTAAATAAACACTTCATAAGAAATACATTATTCGAAGCAGAAGGCTTTTCATACAACTTTGCTAGGGTGTCCATCAAATCTTTAGTTGTCTTTGCTTTAGTAATATTAAACGCCACCGATTATTCCAGGCATAAGCGAATGCTACCCAATTCCTTTCTATCCAGAATATCCCAATCCTCCTGAGACATAGTTGCATCTTTCTTGGCCACTCCTCCCAATGGTCGCCATAAATCCTTCTGATAGAGATAGTCCTCCATCTGCATTTTCCATAACTGAAAGTTCTGTCCATTAAACATCTCAACCTTCAATCTACCCTCGTCTGCCATTACTCCCACTCAATCGTGAGACTCCCACTAAACTGTGAGATCTTCCTACAGAGGATAACTGAAGACAACCTCGCTCTAATACCACTTGTTAGGATTAACTAGACGGAAATCTAACAATTACTTGCAGAAATATATAGCCAATATCAGAAAATATAAGACAAAATAGAAGTGAACATAATACACAAAGATTTAACGTGGTTCACCCAATCCCTAGGCTATGTCCACCAAATAGCAAGTCCAATCTTTCTATTATCCAGTGATTACAATTTGATCGCAATACATAATCCCTTACAGCTCAATACCGTTGTAAGAAGCAAAAAAATTACATAGCATAAAACCCTAACCCTAAGCCAATTTATACAATCTTCATGCCACTTTAGGGTTACAACATGTCGACCTATAAATTAAGGCATTGCAAAAAGTGTAAAACACTTTCTTGTATAATACTTTCCCGATCAGTCACCACAATATAACAGGCCTTAGCTCATGATTCGTTCAATCAAGACCTGCAACTCAACCTTGCCACGATATGTCATCAGGAAAAAGTTGCAGACAACTATGTTTCTAGAGGTGCTCAGATCAAAGCTCGAATGCACTAGTTAAAGATCAGAGATCAAGCATCTAAAGAATTTTTTGCTGCTCTCCGCGCCCGCCACACCAATGTGGGCATAACCAGGATTAAAGAAGGTCAATCCTTTTTTACGGAGATACATGATATCTTGCAGGCCTTTGTTTGTCATTACGAACATGTTTTTTCCATGCAAGGATCTACTCCTACCAGAAATCAAGCTCTTGTTGATTGCATTATTGTTGTACCTCATTGTGTCTCCCCTTCTCAGCATGCTTTCTATGATAAACTTCTTACCTTACATGATCTTCGTGAAGTTTTTTTTTCCATGGATAATGATAAAGCCCCAAGATTTGATGGCTTCCCCTATGAGTTTTAAAAAACCCTCTAGGATGTTATTGGTCCTGATTTGCACTAGGTTTACCTTGAAGCCTACCATTCCCAATCTCTGGGGGACATCATCAACAAAGATAATATTAAATTCATTCCCAAATCTGGGGACCCAGAGGATATCTATGATTGGTGACCTATTACCTTGCTCAATGTCTCTTACAAGATCATTGCTAAGGCTTTGGCTCTCAAGATTCGCCATATCCTGCCTCAAATTGTGTGGCCAGAGAAAACTTCTTTTTATCAAATCAAGATTTATTTTTGATAATATCATTGCGGTTTGGGAAGGTATGGAATAGGCTCGTAATTCTCACCAGAAATCCCTTTTTCTTAAAATTGATTTTGCTAAAGCTTATGACCGCATTGAATGACCTTTTATCTTAGCTATGCTTCACGCTCTTTGTTTTGGCCCTAGATTTATTCAATCTGTGTAGATGCTTTTCAAGGATGCCTCAGCTTGCATCACCATTAATGGTAGATAGTCCTCTACTTTTGGGCTCTTCTGATCCATTCGACAAGTTTTTCCTCTGGTTCCTACCTTGTATGTTCTAGCGGCCGAGGGATTTGGTTACTTGTTAGCTCATTCCATTTCTATGGGCCATGTTCGTGAGATTACTTTACCTAATTCTACCCAACAATTGGTCAATGGCCATTTTGTTGATGATTCCTTTCTCACTCTTGAAGAGGATGAAGACAATATCAAGGCATCCTTGTAGTGTTTAGACACTTTTTTTCGGGCCTCTGGTTCTACCATTCAGTGGCATAAAACCTTGTGCTTCAGGAAATCTACCCTTCCCGATCTGCCCTGGTTTTCTCAGTTTGGATGGTCTAGGATTCAACATGAGGAAATTTTTTGCTTCCCAGGCATTCCTTTTTCCTTTCAATCTACTTCTACTGAATTCTGGAATGTTGTTTTAGTTAAAATTGAAAAGAAGCTTACCTATTGGATCACCAAGCCGCTTTCTCTCACAGGAAAGTTTCAGACCTGCTCCAAAGTCCTGGCTGCCACTCATGTGTACTACTATTCTTGTTGGGCTCCTTCAAAAGCTTCTTACCACAAGCTTGAGAAATTGTTGCGGGATTTCCTTTGGAATTATGGTGTTGATCATCATGGCTTCCATAGAGTGGCCTGGGAATTCTGTTGTCTCCCTAAGGCCTCTGGTGGGCTTGGTTTATTAGATACTTAGAAGCGGGGCTCAGCCCTTTGTGCGAAATAGATTGTGCGATGTCTCACAAGCAATGAAGCCTGGAAAATTTTGCTTCGCCATTGCAACTCTTCAGGGTATCCCTTGCACAAGTCTTCTTGGAAAGGGATTGGCTTTCAAACCCTTCTGGTCATGAATAACCCTGTTCATATCCAGGGTGCTTTTGTGCCCAAAAGAATCTGGAGAGCCTGGGACGCTGTCAAGCCTTGGCTTCGCTGCGTTGGGAATGGTTTTCGAGATGGGCTTTCTCTCAACCAACAGAATATTTGGTGGTCCCCTCTTTTTGCTCAGCAATGGCTTCCTCTGGCCAAAATCCAAGGGATGAGTGCTCTTCATTTTCACAAACGTGGCATTCAAACGCCCAAGGATTTGTTTTCCAGAGCCACTATTAGTCTCTGCTCTTGGGATGATCTTCGTGTTCAGTTCCAACTCACCCACCTAGATCGTCAGACTTTTGACTTGCTTATCTCAGCTATTCCGCCTCATTTCCTACATAAGTTGGGAATTCAGTCAGTTAAACCTTGGTGGAAAGATTGGAAATGGTACCCTGATATGCCATTTACCAGTTACAAACCCAAGCTTGGATATTCTTGGTTAGTGCCTCATCTTTCGATGATTGATTCTCTCAATCATCGATGACACCTTTCATCTTCCCAGAAAACCTGGAGTTGGCATTTTCATACTGTTTGGGATGCTATTATAGAGCCCAAGATTGCTCATTTTGCTTGGTGTCTGATTTACCAAGGTTTGCCTTTGGGAGCTCGGCTTCGGCATTTAGGTGTGCCTGATCCTAAATGCCCTTTTTGTGGGCATTCTGAAACCATTATGCACATTATTTGGTTCTGTTGTCGAGCCCAAAACTATTGGAATTAGATACATGACTATTTTAGGCCTTTCCGGCCTAAGCCTTTTTCCTGGCATATGGCGCTCTTAGGTGACTCGTCCAAAATGCCTTTCCAGTACACCCAAATTTGGCATGCTTTCAGGATGGAGATTTTGTTTTCTTTATGGAAAGACCAAAATGTTGTTCTTTTTACTCACAACTTTTTGGATATCACTATTTCTCTGTATGCTAAGGCATGTTTATGTAATAATGTCATGATGCAGATTCAAGTACAAGCAGACAAGGTGGCCCTTGAGGTCGCCCATTTAAAGGAGCTGCTGCAACACTGGGGCAATGCCCCTTGTACTGTTGCTCGGGTGCCGTCAGATTCTTGCTCGGTTGATCGCACGTCGCCCCGGGGCCGACGTCATAGCCGTAGTTCCTCTGCCAGGCATTCCGTAATGTTGTGCTCTTGGCGCCGCTGCTCTGCCTCTCCTCCAACTCAGAGGGTTGCGGCTGTTGGCTGGCCTCCTCTGCTTGTTTCCACTGTTGTTGCTTCAGCTCGGCCTTCGGCCAGTGTTCCTGCATGACCTTCTGTCACTTCTTATAAGTTCCCCTGCCTGACGCTTGCTATTTCTCCCAGGCAGGAGGGAGGAGAATTGAATAAAGAAAAAGAAACTAATGATGGCTGGTCGCTTCCCGACCAGACCCCTGGGCCTAATGTTTGGGGCAATTTTGATGATAGAGATCCTCCTCCCTCTTCCGCAGCTTGAGGGCTGCTTTTTTATATGGCTTTTTATGAATAGTTGTATGTTTCTAGCCTAGTTGCTGAGTGACTTTGCGGTGTGATTTTTTATCCCCTGACCCCTTTTTTGTGAATATTGTACTCTTATATTTTAATTAATAGAAAGGTCTCTATTCATAAAAATTAAAAAATAACTTGTTTAGTTAACTTGAAATTTTTACATATATTACTAATTTATAATTATTTTCTAATTGTATATTTCTTTAACACAAATAAAATTTCTGATTTATTTATTATTTATTTATATATATTACTAATTTATACTATTTTTAATTCTACATTCTTTATATTTATATATTTATTATATTTAGTGTATGCCTTACTAATTATATTGATAAAATGTTTACAATAACTTATAAAATAGTTTGTAAATTTTAAAAAAAAATTGATAATCAATAATTTTCTTAAAACCACTAAACTGTATAAAAAATCATATGACAGGTAGGGGTGACCGTCAAATTGTAGCTAAATGACAGTAAGGGTGACCGTCAAATTCCAGAATTGATGGGAGGAAAGTTTCAACAAGCCGAAAGTTGTGCTCCCGAAGTTTCCGACAAACATGTATGCTTTATCTGACGACTCTGTTACCGAGATCAAAGCAAGTGTGACAACGCGGAGCTTTATATGTGGTGGACATGATGGCCGGAGATAAGGACGCCACCTAATACATGCAAGCGATAAGTTTCAGCTGGTCGGAATTTATTTTGCAGGCCTGATAAACATTTAATTGCAGCAGTCAATGTCCAATGACGACTAATAAATTTAAAAAAAAAAAACTGTCGAATTTGGTAATTACGAAAACATTGCCTCAGAATGTGTCCTTTGTAACCATTATTGTCCTTTAGATCTTTTCAGTTTTGGACGTAGTTGAAATCGTTCATTTCAGGTTGAATTTTGAAGCTTCTGTCATGGGCAGCCACAATAAATGTAATTCACTGGTCTCTTCTGCAATTTTCTTCCACCTGATTGTCTACGGCTGCTGCTTGTTTCCCCAACTCAGTGAAGCTGCTGCAACCACCGATCCGAAAGAAGGTGAAACCTCGATTTGAATTGGGTTCTCAAACTTCTAAATTTTTAAGGATTCCTAACAGAGCAAATAATGTGTTTTAGCTTGTTTGTTTGTGGTGTTGATAGTTGAGGCACTCAAAGTAATTGCCAGCAAAATGAAGATATCTAAATGGGATTTCAGTTTGGATCCGTGCAACAATGACGATCCAAACTGGTATACTCTTTCTGACACAGACGGCCCGCTTGGACTCATGTGCAGCTGCGTTTTTGACCGAAATACTACTTGCCATATCGTTAAGCTGTAAGCTGCACCTCTCGCTTTTAAAATAGTGTTTTTTCTTATTTATGGAATACCATATATATATTTATCTTGTACTCTCTCCCATTCTGATCTCTCATCTTGTACTCTCTCTCATTCTGATCTCTCAATTCTGATGATGGTGATCTTAAACATTTTTTTAATTTTTAGATACTAAAAACACTTGCACAATATTGCAGAATAGTGCTGTATGAAGAATTGCAAGGGATTGTTCCCCCTGAACTGGCTAATCTTACCTATTTGCAAAGCCTGTGAGTGCTACTTATTTTCAAAAGTCCGTTTTTCCGCCAAATTAAATCGTTTCGAGTGATGAAAATAATGTCTAGTTTACGGAATTGTATATGTTTTTTAACAGTGACCTGAGGTACAATTTTCTTAGCGGATCGATCCCTGCTGCTTTAGGCTCATTACAACGACTTGAGTATCTGTAAGCTTTTCCCATATAAATTTTGTGCAATGCTTTGTTCAATATGTTTTGTGCGTCAATGATTTAATTAGTTGTAATTTGCATGTTATGAGTCATGACAGGTCGCTTGGGCAAAATCGTTTAACTGGTGAAGTTCCAAAGGAATTGGGGAATCTTACCAAGTTGATATCTCTGTAATTTTTCCTCCTCTCTCTAATTTTTTCATCTGTCTATCTCTTGGCCCCTTAAATAGAATTTAGCCGTCTAGTGATTTTGATTTCCATCAATTGTGTTTTGTGTGTATGCGGTACAGGAGTGTTGAAACGAATAGTTTATCAGGAACGTTGCCGGCACAGCTTGGAAATTTGGCAAATCTGGAGCAATTGTAAGTTCATGTTTCTGCTCTCCTTCATGGACTCTCAACTTTGTTTATTTTGATAAGGTTTTTTGGACTGTTCTGCTCTCATACCCGGAGTCTAATTTTGTTTTTTTAAATTTTCTACTTTCAACTTACTCTGCTTAAATTCGATAAGGTTTTTTGGACTGCTCTGCTCTCATACAAGATATATAATAAACGACAATTTTAAAATTTTAAAATGTTGCGTTTCAATTTATTTTTTCATAGTACATTTTAATTTTTAATTTAATTTTTTAAAATTTTGATATTTAAGGTGAAATTAAATATAAAGAGAATACCCGCTTTCAAAATAAACTTTTAACTAAATCTTGTTTTATGTTTTGGACATCTCTAACCCTAAAGATTCTCGACCCTTTAACATCTAACTTTTTAATTTTTTATTACAATTTCCACTGGTTCATCATTGATCATTGTGTACCCTATATTGATTATTAAATATTTTTTATTTTTGTTGTCACTTTAATAATGGTGCATCATTGCTCATTGTGGACCCTCCTTTCTAACAGCTAACTTATATAAATTATTCTATATTTTTGTTGCCCCTTGCAATGATTCATCACTACTTAATTTGATTGTCTTTGACTCCTAAAATATTCAAATGAAATCAGTGCTCACTTGGATGATGCATATTTTAATTGAATACACAATTTGATTCCTAACTGAATATAATCTAAAATATTAATAAAAAAATTTGCAGTACAATTTAATTCAGAGGTGAATGATTCTTAAATCTAAAGCTATGGGCAATACCGCTTTTGCCCCAAAAAAACGCTCCTTGACTTGATTTTCGAACACCTAATCTCCCCACTTTGTGTCTCGCGAGTGTGACTGTGGACACCAAAAACATGTTCGGTGGGTCCATAAGAGATGCGAGTGGTTCTTCAACTTGGACAAAGTGTATTAAAAAAACAATACACGTTATTCGAAGAATACCTCTTCTTGTTTAATACTGTATTCCTGCCATAATGCCATCCAAACGGCGTGTGCTTTTAAAAAAATTGGTAAAAAGGACTCAGTATAGAATAGCTATCGGTGAGGGTGGCCGCTCAACATGTTAAAGGAGATTCATCATCACATGACAATTTCGAAGGGCGGAATCATGTAGCATAATTCCCAATTATTGTTTTGGAAGGGGGTTACAAAGCGGAATTTAAGGCGGTGAAAGCCGCACTAAGAATGTGTTGTCATTAAATATTACTCTCCATCTATCATCATAGTAGGAGAGATGATCTCAAATGTATCTAGCATATTCAAAAGAATTATATAGTAATGCAAAGAAAATGAAAAATAAAAATATTAATTAGTTGTTTGAAGAAGAAAAGATAATAATAGATGTAGACCTGATCAAGATATACAACAAAAGATCCAAGTTGCAAAAGAAAAGTGGACAATGATTAAAGAAGAGTGGACAAATAGAAGATGTTGTTATTGCATACAAAAAGTGGTGGAGACAGAATGACATTACATTATGGAGTAATCAGCCTACAAGGATATTCAAATTAATTACAAATTGATACACTAAACATGAACACCTTAAGTAAGTTGTTTGAAGAAGAAAAGATAATAATAGATGTAGACTTGATCAAGATATACAACAAAAGATCCAAGTTGCAAAAGAAAAAAAAAGCTTTAATTGGTGGGGGCCTTATGTTTCGTGTTTCACCTGGATGTTATTAAAAGCATTCATTCATTCATTTAGACTCACCATTTCCCTCATCAATCCAATAAAATTAAATATATATAGCATTGTTTGTGCATCTCTTGCAATCTCTTATATCTTGATGATGGATCATGGAGTGTTATCTAAAATGTTGATGATAAAAAAAATTCACACAATCAATATCAAAAGTTATTCAAATGAATATTTAGTATTGTTTGGCAGCTTGAACCCCACAAAAACCCAAAAGGAAATCATGAAAGATAAGCCTTGGATGATAGATGTTGAAGTTTTGCCACAATGCTTGATGAAGAAAGAGAAGAATTCTTTGAAGGATTGAAGACATGAATGTTTGAAGACCTTGAGAATGCTCTTGAAATCTTATTGTTTGATCTTGAATTATTGCAAAATGGTAATGGCTACCAAAATGAGGAGAGATGTGGGTTTTTTATACTCAATCTATCATTTCAGAATTAGAAAATAATCCAGGTTTACCAAAAAATCAAATCGCTTGCTAATATCCCAACATAGGGCCTCTGGCTAAATTTGGACCCTGATCCTCGGGGATATGATGAAATTGGCATCATGTACCCTAGAGAATGGGCTAGAATTTCGGCAGGGTGTTAGGGAAATAGAGTAGGTGCAAAATTTTTAGGTGCAACTCATTTCGAGGTCAAGACAGGTCACGAAGAACACAAATAAAGATATATGGCTTAGGTGATGAAATGAATTATTTGATTAGAGGAAAAATAGAGGACCACAGTTAGAAATAAGGTCTAACCTCAGGTTTTGAAGAGATTAAATCAATACACGACTTATAATATTAATTTGAAGGTCCAATGAGCATTGGGAGAGCATGAAATCAATGTGGGAACTCATACATACAAAAATGGGGCTAAAATGAGAACCTAATAAAGGATACTTACTTTTTAGGATGGTACATGTACATGTGTAAGCTTACATACACACACACACACACACACACACACACATATATATATCCCTAAAAAGTTAGTACCCATAATTGGATGTCTTTAGGACCTATTCGACCCCATTTTGCTGATTTCAAGGTCGTAATGTCTGTTATGTTTGATCCATGTGACATGATTCTTATTTTCCTACACCTATTCACCATCCCCAATATTCCGATGAATGTTGACTTAATTTTGCCTAGAACCTAGGTTTTTGGGTCCAGATTTCACTTGGATCCCGATGCTAAGGTCTTCTTCCAAGGTTTTCAATTGTGGTCATCCTAGATCCAAGTTTGAATCCCAAATTTGAGGATTTACTATAAAAATATTTCATATCTCCTCATTTTTCATAAGTTGATCAAGTGCAAGCTATTGTTGCAAAGTGCAAGTCGTCTATCAAGCAATCAAGAAAAGCAAGAGCAATTGAGGATTTGGATTCAAGATTTGAAGGAAATCCAATTAAAGATCTCCAAGTCTCCATTTCTTCAAGATCCATCAAATCAAAGTTAATCTTCTCCAATTGATGTAATTTTCTCTCCCACAATAGACAAGTAGAGGAATTCTCAATCAAGCAAGAAGATTCATTCATCCTTCTCTCTCTCATTTGTATGTAGTTATCAAGCATATCTACATTCTAGATCTTGGAGTGGAAAATATAGATCTATCCATTTGTAAGGGCATCCTTCATTCTTCATTAATTTTGAAGGTCAACTCTTTGGATTCCAAGCACATTCAAGCATCTTCATGGATTTGAGCAATTACTATGTATCCTTTCATGAGTGTTTATGCAAGGTGAATCAGTAGTTTGTCTTTTACATTATTTCCTTTATGCAATTTCTTTCATATTTCAAGGTTGATTCTTAAATAGGGGTTTGACCATGTGGAAAACCCCTTTTCCAAACCTTTTTCCTTAAATTTTTTTGTGTGCAGGAACAAGTTATAGAGTTGTCAGAAATTTTTTGAGCAGTACAAGAACAATTGTAGATTCTGGGAAAAATTCATTCAAAAGTGTTGGGAACAAGTCGACTGCCCATTGTGTTCCTCGAAACAAGTCAACTATCTATTGTGTTCCTCGGAACAAGTCAACTGGCCACCCTATTCTTGGCATTTTTTGCAGAATTGTTTGGGTCATATTAGTTATGTCTTCTCATTTTTATCCCTTCAGTTTCAGCTCGATATCATTTTTTGTGAATTAGTTTTAATTAGTTTTTAGTGTCTTTCCCAATAAATCAATTACATTACATAATATTTTCCATTTCATAACAATTACATATTTAGTTAATGACATATCCATATTCCTAATTAGTTGCTTGAGTCACCTTTTGAGCTTGTTAGGGGTATTCTTCCTTCCTAATGTGCAATTCATGAAATGGAGAATTAATTCACTTAGTGTATTTTATGCTACATTAATCATCACCCTATTTCCTATTGTACTTTTTGGTGAACCTGACTCATCACCATTCTAATTTTGGTGTGAGATTCCCTTTATGTGATTATAGGTTCACTTATTGTACATTTTTGTAAAACTGACTCATTACATTTCCATTCTAATTTTCCTATTAGATTCCAATTATGACCTTATTTAGATCTAGATATACTTGTGCATGCTTTACATTACATGTTTACATTTTCTATTTAGATATGTCTTTCCTAAAAGATTATCTTTTCTTGGATTGTGTATCTCTTTCAAATCTTATAATTGCATTAGATCTACATCTTTCCTTTCATTCCCTTGTGCATGAGTGTTATTACTAAATGAGTTCTACTTATAGTATTCTGGTTAGGAGAAATCGTAGACTTATGGATTCCTTTGATCCTGAGCCTTCTTTCTTTCTTAGGAATCTTGATGAGACCAACATGCATACACGTGACATCAATCCTATCATGGGAAACAACTCTTCCCATTATTCTCATGATGAAGATGAGGCTTCAAGGGTTCCTCATGTGCAAGTACAAAAGTTTTCTAATGAGTTTGAGAAATTTAAACAATGGTTAGGACAAGAAAACCCTAATCATGAAGTCATTTCTACTGTAGAAGGCTTAAGAAAGATAATCCATAAAGATGAACATGATATTAACATCTTGCATAGTATCTCTCATCTCATTGATAACAATGTTAAGCCTCTTAGAGATTGTTCTCAAGAGCTAGGTTTCAATCCACATACCACTAATGTTGACACCTCTATGCCTATTTCTACTTTAATTCCTAGTGTCTCCACTTATGCTCCACCTATCACAACAACTTCCACTCAAAATTTTAATCCTACACATGCTAGTTGTTGAAGATAATTATTCAATTGTGTATTGTCATTGATGTTACACATGTATATACACTTATGTAGTGATGATGCACAAATGTCTACATTCAGACCAAGCACAGTTGGTGAATAGAATGAGTTGTTCTAGTGTTGACCGAGTTCAGTCGGGTATTGAAGAAGTTCGATGTTGACCGAGTCACTCGGGCATTTTAGTCATGGTCGAGCATTTAGTGCTAGCTGACTAACAATGATTTACATTCTATAATTAATTGATTATATGAGCTTGACTGAATTGTGATTTATTATTTAGAAGTATATTCAAGCCGACTTGACAAGGCTTACCATATATATGAAAGGTCAAGTTGGGATTGAATGTGTGTGAGTGTTTAAAAGTTGAAGACAAGCATAAGTGTGGAATTCTGTGACATGAAGAGTGAAGGCGAGATCAGATAGGATTCTGATTGAGTACAGATCACTCGGAGCTGCAATAGAATATCTGATCAGCAAGGATCCATTCATAATCAGAACAGAGATCTGAATCAGCAAAGACAGTTGCTTACACATATAGGTCAATTCATTGTTACTCTCTAACAATTGTAGCAGTGATCTCAAATCTCTTAACAGAGTAGACTTAACAGTGTTTTTGTAATTCCTCTCACAAGGTAGCATTTCTATGTTGAAGTGTCGAAGACCTCTAACAAGGCCACTCCTCACAAGGTTATTAAATCCTTTAACAGGGTCACACCTAACAGTGCGTTACTGTAACCTTTAACAGGGTTGACTCCTAACAGGGCTCACTTCAGAAGAGTGAAAAATAGTAACTAGTTACATTGGTGGTTTTTCCCATATTGGGTTTCCACGTTAAATTTTGGTGTCACCTGTGTATATGTTATGTGTTTCATACTTTATGTTTCTGCACTTAATCACTAAAGTATAATTGCATTGGATATTATAAAGATTGCTTTAACACCCGAGTTACAAAAGAATATTTTAATTGACCGAGTAACAGTGTTAAAGTATTTAAGACATCTAAGGGACAAAGGATTTGTTTTGTAGTAACTGATTCACCCCTCCCCTCTCAGTTACTAATCTCATTTCCAACAATTGGTATCAGAGCTTCAAGTGCTTTCAAAGAAGGTTTCAAGACCTAAGCTAAAGATCAGATATGTCTTACAGAAGGGAGATACCAAAGCTAAACAAAGACAACTTCCTAGCATGGAAAGAGCTAATGAAGCCACATCTATCTACTATCGGAGATGCTGGTTTGCAATTTTTGGAAAGCAAATATGTGGAACCAACAGGGACTATGACTGTGGAACAGATGATGGAACAAAAGCTTCATAACATAATGATGATTGATATAGCTTCTTCACTCAGCTACTCAGAATTTGATGAATTCAAGGACTGCCCTACAGCCTATGATATGTGGAAGAAATTATAGGACATTCATGGAGGAGATGCAAATGTAAAGAGAGCCAAAGAAGAAATTCTAAGAGGACAATTTGACCAAATGAAAATGAAAGAAGGAGAAGACATTACAAGATACACTAAAAGAATCAAAAATATTCTGAGTGCCATCAGAGCTGCAGGTGGAATAATTGAAGATACAACAGTGGTCAGCAAGGTACTAAGAATTTTACTTCCTATCTATGCCATTAGAGTTTCAGCTATTCAAGAGATGAGGTGCAATAAGGATATAACTCTGGATACATTAGTGAGAAGGCTTACAACTTTTGATTTGGACAACTTTGACAATTACTCTCATAGCTCTAGCAATCTTGAGTCTGCATTCAAAGCTAAATTAAACGTTGGTAAGAAAGATAGATACCCAAAAGGGAAGCAGATTGAAAGTGACAGTGATGATGAATCTGATGATGAAGATCATGACATCATTGAAGCATTACTTGCAAGAAGATCCGCAAAAGGAAAATACAAAGGAAAAATACCATTGATCTATTTTTCATGCAATGAGGTTGGTCACATTGCTGCAAAGTGTCCGAACAAAGAAGACAAAGATGAGAAAAAGTTCAACAAATTCAAAAACAAGAAAGATTTCAAGAACTGCAAAATCTACAAGGATAAAGGTAAGAAGACTTGTTATATTGCTAAAGATTCTGACAGTGATGAAGAAGAAGATGAAATGGTTTATATTGCTATTAAGAATGAGTCAGATGAAGAAGATGAAAAGATAACACTTTTCTCACACATCAATAAAAATGACACATGGATAATTGATAGTGGTTGTTCTCATCACATGACTGGTGATAAGACAAAATTTGAATATCTTGAACACTATGATGGTGGGAGTGTCAGTTTCGGGAATGATGAACCTTTCCCTGTAAGAGGAAAAGGTTACATTACTTTGACAGAAGGAATCTGATAATGCTTATTGGGTTGAAGGATTGAGGAGAAATCTACTCAGTGTAGCATAGCTGAACAACATTGGCTTCAAGGTAGAATTCATGAATGGTAAGGCCAAGCTCCTGGATGGTAAAGGGAACCTAGTCGGAACTGGTAGGCAAAAAAAAGGTAATCTATTCTATCTTGATCTCACTGAAGGTTCATGCTTTATTGCACAAGTAGAAGAAAGTTGGTTATGGCATAAAAAGGTTGTGTCATGTAAATTTTGATAATCTAGTAAACATAAGCAAGAACAAGAGAGTCAGAGGTATTCCTATTTTGAAGAAACCCAAGTTAGCAATATCTAAATAATGTCAAATTGGAAAGATGAGCAAGACAAGTTTCAAAAGAAAGAATTACAATACTGATGAAGTCTTGGAATTGGTACATACTGACCTATGTGGACCAATTGGAACAACAAGCTATACTAGAGAGAA
>MU223938.1:122480-133592 GCA_018584345.1 Thuja plicata | reverse complement strand
AATACTGATGAAGTCTTGGAATTGGTACATACTGACCTATGTGGACCAATTGGAACAACAAGCTATACTAGAGAGAATTATTTTATTCTATTTGTTGATGATCATTCCAGAATGATGACTGTCATGTCTCTTAGAGAGAAATCAAAAACTTTTCATAAATTCAAATGGTATCTTGTAAGATTTGAAAAGGAAACAGGAAAGAAACTAAATGCCTAAGATCTAACAGAGGGGGAGAATTCATTTCTAATGAGTTCAATGAATTTTGTAATGAGAGAGGAATCAAAAGACAGGTATCTGCCCCTGGTACACCACAAAAAAATGGAATAGCAGAAAGAACAAACATATCCATTATGGATTGTGCCAGAACCCTAATGATTGAAAAGAATGTTGCTGCCAAATACTGGAAGGAGGCCATCAACACTACAGTGTTCACCTTGAACCGAGTTCAACTGAAGAAAGGTAGTAACCAGACACCTTTTGAATTAAGGTTTGGCTATAAACCTAATGTTCATTATTTCAAAGTATTCAGAAGTAGATGTTGCATCTTGAAGGAAGCAAGAAATGGAAAACTAGATGCAAAAAATGATGAAGGAATATTCCTAGGTTACTCATGTAAAAGAAAAGCATACAAATGTCTGAATCTTACTACTCATAAAGTCATTGAAAGTGTACATGTCAAGATTGTTGAGTTTACTGAAAAATGTGAAGAAAAGAGAAGTAAAGAGCCTGAAGACTATAGGAACTTTGTGTATCATAAACCTGATACTATACCTATGACTCGAGCAATGGTGATTGGACAGCAGAACTGTCGACCACTAAATATACTAGCACAAACTGTGCAACCTGGGCTTCTAGTAGAAGAGACTGAGTCAAGACAGAGGGAACCGAGTCACAGACAGAGGGAACCTGAGTCACAAATAGAGGAACCTAAGTCACAAACAGTGGAACCCAAGCATCAAACAAAAGAACATGAAAGAATGTTTGAGAATGACAGACCTAGTGGATCAAGTCCAGAATCTAGACTGAAGGATCCAGTACTTTCAAAATATGTTAGAAGGCATCATGCACCTGAGAAAATAATTGTAGATCAGACAGAAGGTGTAATGACAAGGAACAAACTCAAAGGTACATGTTTACTAAGTGAATTTGAACCTAGAATTGTTAAAGATGCATTGAATGATGAAAGTTGGATAGAAGCAATGAATGAAGAAATTGAGCAGATTGAGAAGAACAAAACTTGGACTCTTGTACCTAGGCCAAAGGACAATAATGTGATTGGAACCAAGTGGATTTTTAGAAATAAGATGAATGAAAATGGTAAAGTTTCTAGAAACAAGGCCAGACTATTTTTTAAATGATATGCTCAAGAAGAGGGTATTTATTATGGAGAAACTTTTTCTCCTGTTGCAAGGCTTGAAGGAGTCAGAACTCTTCTGGCATATGCTGCACATAAAGGATACAAAGTATATCAAATTGATGTGAAATCTGCATTTCTGAATGGAATCCTAGAAGAAGAATTCTACATTGAACAACCTGAAGGATTTGTTGATCCTAGCAGAAGGAATATGGTTTGCAAGCTGCACAAAGCATTGTATGGACTGAAGCAAGTGCCTAGAGCCTAGTATGAAAGACTGCATAGCTATCTAGTAAGTATTGGATTTTAGAGAACTAATGATAACAGTAGCTTGTACATCAAAGAAGGACCACAGAACAAAATATTGTTAGCAGAGATATTTGTTGATGACATATTATTCACTGGTTATGATGACCTATGCAAAGCATTCTCTGTAGCTATGAGTAAAGAATTTGAGATGTCTATGTTTGGTGAGATCAAATTCTTTGTTAGATTACAAGTACATCAAATGAAGGATGGTATCTACATTACTCAATCAAAATATATCAAGGAGATACTTAAGAAATTTAGTATGGAAGATTCCAAACCTATTGGAACAACCATGTGTACTGGACATAAATTGTCTAAGGATGATTATTCAAAAGAGGTAGATCAGACCAACTACAGATCCATGATTGGAAAATTGCAATATGTTGTTCACACCAGACCTGATATTGCATTGGCAGTTGGTATTGTTGCAATATTTTCAGCTAATCCCTGAGACAATCACCTAATGGCAATCATAATAATTCTGAGATATCTGAAGGATACTTAAGACTATGGTTTGTGGTATAAGAAAGGTGGAAACTTTGATTTAAAGGCATTCACTAATGTTGATTAGGATGGAAGTGTTAATGACAGGAAAAGCACCAGTGGTGGAGCTTTCTTTCTTGGAAAGAGGTTAGTGTCTTGGACTAGCAAGAAACAAAATTGTATCTCTCAGTCTACATCAGAGGCAGGATATGTTACTGCAGCAGTGAACTGTTCAAACATCATATAGATCAAGCAGTTGTTTTCAGGAATGAAGGAAGAAGTAAAAGAACCAATTATTATCTACTGTGACAACACTAGTGCCATTAACATTTCAAAGAATCCTGTGATGCACACCAAAACCAAGCATATAGCAATAAAGTATCATTTTTTGAGGGAATTGGTACAGAATAAAGAAGTAAGGTTGGAATATGTGAATACCAAAGAACAAGTTATAGACATATTCACCAAACCTTTACCTAAGGATGCATTCTTGTATCTGAGAGGAAAGTTAGGGGTGCTTCCCCTAATTGAAGCTCACTAAAATATAGTTTAGTGATGTATCAACCTGAGCGACAGTGAAGATCTATCAGTTGATGCAGGTACATTAGAGCACATTGCAGATGAATTAGTACATTCAGGTACATTACAATTACAAAGTGAAATAGTATTGACTATTAGTATTTTGTGTTTGTGGAGATGGAGTCTTTGGCATATGTTGTCAAAGAGGGAGAGTTTTCTATAATACATAAGAATAATACAATAAGAGAGAGATTTTGATGTCAGAGGGAGTTTTTGGATGAGAATCAGAATGAAGCTGAGGACATTAAAGAAATTTTTCTATTTCTCTACAATTATTTGTATTATGACATGTTGTGTTGCCATCAATGCCAAAGAGGGAGATTGTTGAAGACAATTATTCAAATTTTTTTTGTCATTGATGTTACACATGTATATACACTTATTACACTTATGTAGTGATGATACACAAATTCTACATTCAGATCGAGCACAGTTGGTGAATAGAATGAGTTGTTCTAGTGTTGACCGAGTTCAGTCAGGTATTGAAGAAGTTCAGTGTTGACTGAGTCACTCGAGAATTTTAGTCATGGTCGGGCATTCAATTCCAGCCGACTAACAATTATTTACATTCTATAATTAATTGATTATATGAGGCCGACTAAATTGTGATTTATTATTTAGAAGTATATTCAAGCCAACTTGACAGGGCTTATCATATATATGAAAGGTCAAGTTTGGATTGAATGTGTGTGGGTGTGTAAAAGTTGAAGACAAGCAGAAGTGTGGAATTATGTGACATGAAGAGTGAAGACGAGATCATATAGGATTTTGATTAAGTACAGATCACTCATAGCTACAATATAATGTATGATCAGCAAGGATCCATTCATAATCAGAACAGAGATCTGAATCAGCAAAGACAGTTGCTTACACATACAGGTTAATTCATTGTTACTCTCTAACAATTGCAGCAGTGATCTAAAATCTCTTAACAGAGTAGACTTAACAGTCTTTTTCTAATCCTCTCACAAGGTAGCATTTCTATGTTGAAGTGTTGAAGACATCTAACAAGGCCACTCCTCACAGGGTGATTAAATCCTTTAACAGGGTCACACCTAACACTATTTTATTGTAACCTTTAACAGGGCTCACTTCAGAAGAGTGAAAAATAATAACTAGTTACATTGGTGGTTTTTCCCATATTGGGTTTTCACGTTAAATCTTAGTGTCACCTGTGTATATGTTATTTGTTTCATACTTTATGTTTCTGCACTTAATCACTAAAGTATAATTTCATTGGATATTATAAAGATTTCTTTGACACCCGAGTTACAGAAGAATTTTTTAATTGACTGAGTGACAGCGTTAAAGTATTTAAGACATCTAAGGGACAAAGGAATTTTTTTGTAGTAACTGATTCACCCCTCCCCTCTCAGTTACTTATCTTATTTCCAACACTAGCATCCTTAATCCTATTGCTCCTTCCATTCCTTCAAGTGTTCCATATGTTTGTTTACCTATGTCAATGCCCACTTACCATAGTGTAACCTTTCCATATTCAATTGTTCCTTCTATAAAGATCAAGGAGACAAAGAAACATCAATCCCCCAAGTGACTTAATTCCTCATCAAATCCCAAACCAAGATAAAATAAGCATCACTCAAAACAGAGAGAAAGAGAGAGACATAACCACTAGCCTAGTAAGGCATTTCCTTACTATGGATCGTGCAAAGAGAAATTGATGAAAAAGATGACATTGAAAGTCTAGCAAGTTATATTATGCTACTCAACCCATCAAAGAGGATCAGTCCTTAAGGAAAGCATTGTCAACGTTAAGGGATCCAAAAGGGGTGATTACGCCTAAGGAAAGAATTGTCTCTGTTAAGGGATGCAAAAGCGGTGATCGGGCCTAAGAAAATCATTGTCTCTAAAGGGATCAAAGAAAGGAGGATCAGTCCTTGAGGAAATAAATGTCTTCACTAAGGGATCTAGAAAAGGAGGATCAGTCCAAGTAAGGAAAGCATTATCTCCATTAAGGGATCCAATGAAAATATGAACTCAACAAAATCATTGTCTCTTTAGCCATATGCAAGAGAGATTGAATGAAATCTCTATGTATGTGTGTGAAAAATGTGAAACAAGGAGTAGAGTGAATGTCCCCACGTTAAAGTGATTGCAAACATGTTAATGGGTAGAGAAATGGCTTTAATGGAGCATGCATGCACCAACAAGAAATATTTCCACTATGAGATACCCCCAAGAAAGGACATACCAAGGAAAAATGAAACACGTGACAAAGGAACACGAAGGGATCTACTATCTCGAGGGTTAGGATGATTGCCAAGATGATACTAGAATCATCCCCTAGAGGTAGTAGAATTGGAAGAAGAACATGTAAGAGTCACAAAAAAAAAGTCTTTTTGGGTCATCATCACAGAGACCAAAAAGAATAGGTAGATACCATTTTGCGTCATCCCTAATCAGACAACACAAAGGCACATTTACGAACAGTAGAACATGCAACATTTAGCACATAACAACATATAGAAGAAATGAGATACAAGTATAGGAATTTAATGACAAATCGATTCCTTTATCACCTTGCGCCAGTGGAGCAACAAGGTTAATCTAAATAAATCTAAACAAAACATATAGAAAGAAAAACATCATGGGGAAATCACATTACGACAACCAAACACAAATAATTCACCACACAAGAGGAGCTAGTCTAGTATATTTCCTACCCCTCATCTCAGTATGTAGTGTTTAGGAAAGGTGGGAAATATGAAAGAGGAGAAACCTCTAGCATGGTAGATGGAATAATATTTAGTTCCAAAGGACCATGTTGTGAAGATGAGTCACTTTGTTCGTCATAGGGACTATGAGATAATTATTTTGCAAAAATAGCTGGTAAATCATGATTAACATCAATAAGCTCATACATATGATCAGAATCACTAGCATGAATATCATCATTAGTTGCATTAAGAACATTAAAAAAAAATCATCATTTTAAGAGTATCTTCTTCATCCAAATTAATACTAATAGAATCCAAGATACGAGTAGAATTATCATGTTTGTTCAATTTCATCTTTTTCAAATTGTCTTCCTCCATTGGGTTATGCATAGGTTAATAAAAGGGAAAAAAGCATCAGTAGGTATTTTAGGAGAAGAAATTTTTACGGAAACACGTTCACAAGCTCTAGCACAACATTTACAGTGGTGATCATGCACACAACAATTACACTTAGTTTTCTAGAGATTTGGTTTGGTTTAGGATCAATCAATTGTGTCATTTTATTCTTTAGGAGGAAGAACATAAGGAATGTCACTAGGTTAAGAGATAACATTGGTAGAACATTTATAAGATATAGGAGGAGGAACAAAAGCATATACATAATGTATAGGAGAAGTCCGCGTCCAAGACAAATCTTTTGGATTTTGTATTTTCTTATATGATCAAAAGAGATTGTTTTTGCGAGATTGAGTTGGTTGAGGCATAGAAGGTCAAAAGAAATCAAGGTCAACAAAATCTTGAAGTACTAAAAGGTAAGAGACTATGATTAATAGTTATGATTTTTCTATTATGGGGAAATCTCAAACACTTATGAATAGGAGAAGCTACATCTTTCATGGAAGTAAGCCACAGAAGACCAAGTTTTACTTGAAACTTATAAGAATTTAGGATGGCCACAAAGGTGGCATCTAAAGTTTTACCACCAACTTCTATATGAAATATAATAGAACCATGGGTAGGAAAGGTGAAACCATTGCAAGTTTGGATCATAACATCAAATTATCATAAAAATCATGTTACAATTGTCTATTATAAAGATATTCTTTATTTATCACATTTACCATACAAGTAGGGTCAATAAAAACACCACAAGAATACAAATCATTAAACTTTTCCGCAATGTAAAGAGGATCATCAAGTTTTTTAATTGTCTCACTAGGGTCAAAGGTAATGCAAATCCCAGGTTCGGGTTTGGGTTTAGGTTCAAATTCTTTTTTATAGAGACTATGATTAATAGTGATGATTTCTCCTTTATGGAGAAACTTCAAAAACTTATGGATAGGAGAGGTTACAACTTTCATGGAAGTAGCCAAGGAAGACCAAGTCTAACTCGAAACTTATCGAAAGTCGAGATGACAAAAAATGTGACATCTATTTTTTTACCACCAACTTCTATAGGAAATGTAATAGAACCATGGGCAAAATAAGTTAAACCATTTCAATTTTGGAACATTACATTGATTTTTATAGAAATTGTGTTGCACTTGTCTAGTGTAAAGATGTTCTTCATTTATCAAATTCGCTATGCAAGTAGGGTCAATAAAGACACCATTAGAAAAGAGATTACTAACCTTTGAGACAATGTAAAGAGGACCATCAGGTGCTTTAATCATCTCACTAGGATCAAAGGTAATGCAAATCTCACATTTAGGTTTGGGTTTAGGTTTAGATTTTGTTTGATCAATAAGATTGACAACATTATTGACTTCAACACACTTATCATCATAGTCAACAATATGGGTAGAAGAAGGTAAATACTGGGTAGACTCAATGGTATTGGTTGAATGAGACGGAAAAGTATTGGTATAGATTCACAATTTTTGGTTGGAAGGTGCTACATATTTGTTTCCTTGATCATTAACACCCTCAATAGATATAGTATTAGAATTAATGAGATCTTGAACAAAATATTCCAAACGGAAACACTTCTCAGTATCATAACCAAGTTCATGATGGTACTGACAAAAAGCTTTGTGATCAAAGGATTTGGAAAAAGGTTTGGTTGTGTCAATTGGTTTAATAGGAGGAAGATTTAACACTTTAGCATTAATCAAATTCAACATCACATTATGCAAATATTTAAAAAGTTTTGTAACTATGGGAAGGTCTAAAAATAGATGACAAAGGAGAAACACCTTTGGATGTTGTTGTCACTTGCTCATCAATATTTTTGGATGAATTATTGAACTTGATGAATTTCTTGGGTTTGTGAAACTTGTTATAGAATTGGGATATGGCATCAGTCTTATCAACTAGATCCATTGGAGTGGAACTCTTAAAATGACTCACTTGAAGTTGATAATTATGAAGCACTGCACACAATTGAGTAATAGAAGAAAATTTAAAAAGTTGAATCCTAACTCTAATGTCCTTTTGAAAATAGAAATGAAAATATGTTGCACAGAAATATCTAGCATAGGATAATAAATCTAAGAATGTAAATGCTTAAATCTACCAATGAAATTAATCAAGTTTTTTCTTTAATATCTTATTTACAATACATTAAATCAGTCAAAGAAATCTTAGAACCAATATTGTTTTGAAATTATTTTTGATTAGGTGAAAAACAGGTTTTGAAAGGACATGAACCCTTGTTATTTTGTATGAAGTTTATCTGTTAAACGTCAAATTTTAACCTTGAGTTATAGTTTACATATAGTGTCATTAGGAGGGGCCTACCTAGGTTTTGTAGAGCCTAAAGTGCAAGGGAGATAAGTGTGATATCAATCTACCATTCTTTGGCTATTGATCTAGGGTTTTTGATAGTAGGAGTTGGCTAATCCTTAGAGAAGCCTAAGTAACCAATGGAAAAAACCAACACTACCCATACTCATCGATGTCAATTGGACAAAACAAAATCTACATGAAAATTAGGAGCAACACAATAAGGGTCATCTACTTTGTTATCTCCAAAGGTACAGTTGCCCTTTGACGTACAACAAATTATATAAACTAGCAGAATTGGTCATCAATTTCTTTATTCTTACAAAGATATACCAAAATATTTTTCATATAAACAATTTTTAAGCTTCAACCATATCTATTCATATCATAATATGATTAATTCAAATATATGAAACTCATAATTTCCACTCCTATGCAAACATGTATGCAAGCTAGATACATGAACTGTGTGTTTTGATTCCATTGGAATAGGTTACCTCCACCAATTAGAACCTTCTCCATGATGGTACTCTCTCTCTAACTTGAGAGAGTGTCAATAGTTCTTGATACACTGATAGAAACAAAATACATAATTAGTCATATCCAAAACTCAAAATGATCATTAATAGAGAAGAGACTATTCATCAAAAATAATCAAATAGTCTTGCTTAATTGTTTACTATTAAACAATTAATACACAATAATTCAATAATTAAACTAGGTTAATTTTAATACATAATAATTCAATAATTAAACTAGGTTAATTAAATGAGATGTGACATTATTAGTTGCTCTATCATTGGCTGTAAGAGTGATCCAATCAATTTACTCTTTTTTGATAAATCTTTTAAATAACAAGTTCATCATCTTGATGGACAAATAATCAGAATCACGTCCATCCATCATAATCACTTCCATTAAATTCCAGAATGGACAAGGAATTAAAATTTGACATGATGAATTATAAGATAAATCTTATATCCTTTTAATAAAAGCTTACTCTAATACCAAATCGAATATTTTGAAACCGATAATTCCTTGAACCAATCTGAAAGTTATTTGTACAGCAGAGAAAAATATATACAACACTTAATATTCCTCACTGACAACTTCTCTACACAAACAACATAAACAATAAATAAAAGCACTCTTTTAATTCTAAAAACTGTTTGTTATACACAAACTCAGAACTTATGTTTCTGGACAGACTTTATGTATTCTAAAATAAAACAACAATCAATTTAAGTCTCTTTATAGATCTTACAACAGTCTCAAAAAAAATCGTTTTAGAGAAAAAAACCGTAGCAGATAAATGGCTGGACTAGATACTATTTAAAGTAATGTGAATAGTTGATGATTTTAGCCTTGGTATCTATTTCATAGAATTTTCGTCCCTTACGAGGCAATAATCAGTACAGTGACATACAGATGATAAATTACTTTTCCGTGGCAGCTATATGCGAAGCAATCAAATCACTGGAACAATACCTACAACGTTTTCCAATTTAAAGAAGTTGAGAGTATTGTAAGTAGCCTAACTTTTGTACTTCGCATTTCCTGTTGTATTCTAGTTTTGAAGCTGTCAAACCTGCTTTCAACACCATTCACATGTGCAGAAACAATGCCTTTTTTGTGCAGTCGTGCATCTAGCAACAACTTCACCGGAAAACTTCCAGATGTTATTGGAAACTGGACCCAACTTGAGGACTTGTAAGATTACCGATTCTTGAACTGCTGCTGCTATCTCATTTTAGTTCTTTTTCCTTTTTACATGTTTGCAATGTGTTTCCAATTGCAGGAGATTGGAAGGCACTTCTTTTGAAGGCCCAATTCCTTCAATCATTTCAAATTTGACTAAATTGACTAGCCTGTAAGCATAATTAAGCACCCTTTCATCTCGCCTACTCAATTCCGAATGCAAAAATTGTGACTAACTAAGAATCACAAGTTAAAAGAGTTTTTTTTTTTTTCCGTCTTCCTAACTTTGCTAGTTGCTTTTCATAGATATTTTCTGTTTTCGAGAATTTTGTTTTTTGAATGCATCTGTATTTAATATCTTTATCTTGGATGGCATGTGTTCATTCTGATAAACAGCATCATATGCGATTTATCTAATGGTGGCAGTTCCCTTCCATTCTTAGCAAACCTAAAGAATCTCAAAACATTGTGAGTAAAAGAATTGTGTTTTTTATATGTACGGAAATATCATGAAGATTAAATTCTTAATGTGAATTTGTTTCTGAATTTGATTTTTGTTTTACGTATTTCACTTATCCTAGAATTTTCTCGACAAATCTTGGCAGATTTTTAAGGAACAACAATATCTCTGGACAAATTCCTGAGTACATTGGAGAATTGAACGAGCTACAGATGCTGTAAGTTAATCTAGGATAGAGTTATATATATTTGCACGAATTCAACAAGAATTGGAATCATAATAAGGTGTTAAAAACTGCCCTTTGGTCCTGAAACATAGAGACAAGGAACCTTGTATTGTAGTTTTTGAGCAAACCATGCATACCTACTCCAACGCTAAAGATGAGCAATGATCATCTCTAGCATTGCACGTGATCTTCATGCACATATAGATAAAGCTCCACAGCTTGCCAAATCAATTATGAAGACATTTCTCTAATTAACAATGCGGGCCGGTACTGGAATACCATATTCTGGATATGGTCAATTCTGGAAGATGCTTATCCTCAAAATGAAATCCGGAATATGGGCTGACCCGTTTGGTTCATCCGGAAGATGAATGAGAAGATGCATAAGGAATTTTAATTCTTTATTTTTTAATTTCTTTGAATATGGTGTGTATATGTGTGTATATATACACGCATGCACACATGTGTATATATACATACATGTGTGTGTATATACACACATGTATGTATGTATACATGTGTGTATATACACATGTGTGTGTATACACACACATACACATATACACACATTTGTGTACATATACACACATACACATGTGTG